>CM074727.1:165372335-165559835 GCA_037306005.1 Rhinophrynus dorsalis
AAAACCTGAAAAACTTGTCAAGAGGGGCAGGGTTTTCATTGTTCTCATAGGAAGAAGATTGTCCCCTGCTGTTATCTGTCTGGTCTATGGACTGGATTCCACATCTGAGAAGAGATGGCTTACACTAGGTAAAAGGGGCGGGAGGGGAAACTTTGCTTGTGAATATCTCTCAAACCATAAAGGTCTGAGAGATAAGACTTATATCGTTCTTCATGTTTTTTTTAATGCCTACAAAATAAAATAAAGATAAAACAAAGTATTACTATCCCTTTAAAGGGTTAAGTTTACCATGTGAAGTGATAAAAGTTTTGAAGTCCTACGGTCCTGCTAACAAATAGCAGCTGTCATGTCCGCCTCCGTGGCAGTGACATCCATTACTGATTGAAGTTGTTGTCTCATAAACAAAGGTACAAATGTAAAATTCATAGGGTAATTGGGGGGGGTTATCATTCGGGTGTTAATTCTCCTTTAAAAGCGGGATTACCAGTGATGTAATTGCTTTTCAGAGTCTTCTAATACTAATGTAGTGAAAGAGAAGCTGAACTGTGCTTGGGATTTTTATTAGCAACAGTGCACACAATTTTTTTCTTTTTTTTTCATATATCGTACCATATTTTTTCCTCCGCTCTCCCCTCTTAGCTCTGTGCTCAACAATTAAGTACTTGTGCTGCTAGTCTGAAAAAAGCCACAGAGATGCCTTGGCTCTGGCCTGGGAGACGTCATAGATTCCTGAGTGTGAGGTTTGCAGGAAAGCCCTCGCTTCAGAAGATGGATCGCATCCAAAGGTTCCCATAGCAATGGGATAAACAGGACGAAACAGTAAGGGAATCCCGTTATTTTACAGCATTCAAACACTATAAACACTCAGATCAGGAAAGGAAGTGGCTTTTCCCTCTCTAACAACACAGATCACAGACAACTGGTCTCATTTTGTGTAAATCCCAGAGTCCGGTTGGTCCTGCTCTTCTTGAGTTGCTGAACTGCAGGTCTCCCCCCCCCCAATATATTTTTGCTCTCAGACAATCAGCATTGGATGAACATGATCTAGAGAAGATTTTTCTGAAACATTTTTCTTTTTTTTTTTTTTTTTTTTTTATTATTTGTATCCAAATGCAGAGAGAAGCTGCCTGCAGGTTGACACAATATCACCATCACATCATGAGGTCTGTGGATCAAGGTAAGGAAAACTTTTTTTGGGGGGTATCAGGTGGGTGGTGGGCATAGTGGGATGCTGATCTCCCTGAAAGAGCATTATGGATCTGTGTCACACTGGGAAGAAATGTATTATTGATTCAATCAGTCCCAACACACTCTCATACACATCCACAATCTGCAACACACATACACGCATACACGCACACATAGACATGCACACACACACTGCAACACACATATATATATACACACACAAACACACATCCATACATATACAGACAGGTGCACACACACACAGACACACAATACAACCCACAGGCACACACACAAACAGAAATATACATGCATACTGCAGCACACACAGACACACACAAACATGCTCACACACACTACAATATATACACAGACATACACACACACACACACACAGATACACACAAACACACCACACATATACTCACACTGTAGCAAACACAAAGAATAAGTTAATTTCAGACACTTGCAGACTAATTTGTTAGCTATTATTTATACTATAAACAGTGCACATACCATACTAACGCAGCCTAAGAACAACTTGTACAAGAAATATTTTAGCACTTTAAAAGTCAGCTAGAATAGCTATATTTATAAAGATATTTATTTCTAATGAACAGACATTGTCATCTACCATAGGTCTATATTAAATTGCCAGGTGATAAGTTTTAACACTGGTTTTAGTTCACATATTTTTATCGAAATTTATGGGGTAGGGGATATGTAGATAATTCCAGTGTTAAAGTTTTCTCCTGCAATGAATCCAGAACTAGGGGTAGGTGTAACGGTAGTTATTGGAATTGAATTAAATTAGGTTGATAGTTAGAGGGATGGATACACCTTGATATTCTGTTTACTATATTCTTAACCCTTTGAGTGCCTGAGGGGTACGCAATGTAATTATTGTATATATATATATATATATATATATATATATATATATTTATTTATATTTCTACCTATCGCGTTGTGTCCACTAGCTCTGTAGCCGACTAGCATGCTACATATCTCTCCTGCTGAAGGATATTATGTAACATGAGTCTGTTTAGTAAACGTGCAGATGCTTTTACACCTAGCAGATTTGTAGCAGTGAATTGCAGTCACCGCAAGTTCAGTTATTTAACCCTCTGAGTGCCAGAGGTGTACGTAACGCATTACTTTGCAATGCGTTGCGTATCCCTCTGGCACTCAAAGGGCTAATGCCTAGGATTTTGGAGAGTTCTCTAACACACCGCAAAGCAATAACCCCTCTAAAGTGCAAGGGGTTAATTAAACAACACTAATATTTCGGTACCGCCTTATATATATATATATATTCTTTAAATGGCTATCCGGTTCAAAATGCTTATGCGCTAGTTAAGTCACGGTATATTTGGCTTTAGCAAAATCGCTTCCTTAAGGGGTTAACCATGCCTTATAATTTAAGAGAATCTAGCTGATCCATCTTTTTTAGCTTTGCCCATGAAATGGTGGTAGTTTTGTGTTTGTGAGATGTTTTGTCTTTTTGTGTCAAAACTCTAAAAGACTGCAACTTAGCACCTGCTCTGCTATCATAACGTGTGGCGCACCAAGGCACTTCATTTGTTTTTTTTTTCTGTAAACAGTTCAATCTCTACATTTCTGTATGAAGTACGGGTCTTAACCATGCATTGCTTTCTGCGACAGCACTGATGGGGTTAACATGTTGAGACCATAGGGGAGTGCCACACTGTTTTGGAATGTCTCACACCCAGCTGTCACTCAGGACTTGCTTACATAAATAAATCCAAATACAGAGTGATGTATTAACTCTTTCCATGCCGGCGAGGTCTGCAATGAATCACAATGAAAATCTTCCTAGCATCCAAGGGGGTTAAAATACGTCCCAGTATATTAATAAGATGTATTGTATCTGCGGCTGCATGGTTACTTGGAGGTTACCAGCTGCCACAAAGACTGTAGGGGCTCCTATTGTCAGGCATCCAAGCGGTTAACCCCTTGAAGACAAGAGGTATGTAACGCAATGCAAAGCAATGAATTTCACATGCCTCGGATACGGAGGGGATTCAGTTCTTGATGCTGGAGAAACCATTATATTGATGTTATTTAGAGCCAGTGCGTTAAAGGGATAATAATACTTAAAGGGATAGTAATGTCTTAATTATATAAAAAGTAATATTGTAGCGCATAAAATAAGAAATCCAGCGATGCAATTCCTATCTCTCAAACCTTTATGGTTTGAGATATAGAGTGTTCTAAAGATCCCCCTCACAGATGTCAGCTGTAAAGCTGACAGAAGGAGATCCGTGTCAGCCAACACGAGGAGGCTCTTCAGCACTTTGTAGACCGTTCCAATGAAGTATTTATTTTTAAATCGCGCTATTTTGGCTCTGCTGAAGAACCGCCTTTCAGTCTCAGACCAGGAACTCCTGCTGTCAGCTTACATCTGACATCAGGAGAAGAAGAGGTAATGAAACTTTAGAAAGCTTTATCTCTCAAACCATAAAGGTCTGAGAGATAGGAATTGCATCGTTGTATTTTTTATTTTATACTCTATAATATTACTTTTTATATAATTAAAACATTACTATCCCTTTAAAATGTAACAACTAATATGTTGTAGGGTTTACCCCCCCCCCCCCCCAAGATTAAAAGAAGGACACTTTCACTGCTTAAAGGTATTTTATTCAAAAGTTATCATAGTGACCAAAAATTGTACACTGGAGCTGTTGCTATACCATCCAGAGCTGTCCATAGCAGTGATTCTCATCTTAGGGTGCCCCATGTTCTCTATGAAGACTAACAAAAATGGACTTTTAAATATAGATTTATTGAAATTGTTATTCACAATAGATTTGGTTTTGTTATGATTATAAAACCTACTAATAAATGTATATTTATGTACTGTACCCTTCTTATGCCCTTGATAAAGTACATTAAATATGTTAGGGGTGCCCTGAATGTTGTAGATTATGTGTTAGGGGTGCCCCGAACAAAAAAAGATTGAGAACCACTGGTCCATAGGATGGTGTAGCAAAAAGCACCACTGTACAATTTCAGGCAGCTGTGATTCTACAACCAAAAAAAGTTCTAGTTTGAGCTGCAATAACTTTTGAATAAAACACCTCTCGGCAGTGGGATTACCCTTTTTTTCCTCAGGGGGATAAACAATTACAATTTATATATTTTTACATATTAAGTATTACTATCTCTTTAAGGATTTTCTGCATGAGAGGACAATTCCCATTTTTAGGGAATCCGGAATGAGAGGGGTATCCACAGTGAGATACAGTAAACACAACCCAAATGATTACAAGTCTGCACCCACACAGACTACAGATGGTCAGGGAGGAGGGGGTGTTATAAAGTGACGGCTGGGAGAATCCGAAAACTGTTTAGCTTGACATAATCTAAGTGTCACAACTCAGATGCTGACGTTCTAAGAGAAACGGGGGTCATTTTGGAGCAAACAAACGCCACCGCAGGAGACCAATACCAGTTTTATCGTCTTAAAGGAGATGTTTAACACCCCCCCCCCCCGAATGCTAGAGAGGTCTCCAACTCATTGCAGAGCATTGGAGATCTCTCTAGCACTCAAAAGGTAAAATCCACATTTCAATCCATAGGAGTCTGGGGAATTTGATTCGTCCCCTATGGTGGAGTTGGTTTTAAAGAACAAATCTTTGATGGGTTTTTAAAGGAGCAGTAACACGTAAAAATTAACTGGGGACACACTTATCCCTTTGAGTGCCAGAGTGGTATCCAACTAAAAGGGTTAAATACCCTGTACATCATGACCTAGCATGAGAAAAAAAAAATCTCCATTTGTATTCCGTGGACTAAAATCTTGCCTTCTGTGTGCTCTGATATACCATACATTCCTGCCTTTTTCAGGGTACCCATTGATTGCCCAAGATTATCTGTAAATGGGCTGAGATAACTGACTTCTGAGTACAAGAGTAGTGGGCGCTAAGGACACAATCAATTCACTGGCTTTCGCTCATTTCTCTCAATACAATCAGCACAAACAGCAATTAAATACATGCTGAATGAACCAAAACGTTTACACGTCCATTGAAAAAAGCAAGTGTAGGATTAGACTTTAGGGGTTTAACCCTTTGAGTGTCAGAGGGATGGGCAACACTTTGCCCATCCCTCTGGCACTCAAAGGGTTAAATTATGATAATACGTTTCTACACGTGCTATAGCTGTAAGTATGTGATATTTAAAGTTCCATCTACCTATTTTATTTTGGCGTCAGAGTTCCTTTAACCCTTTGAGTGGCAAAGGGATACGCAATGTATTGCAGAGCATTGTGTTGCATACCCCTCTAGCACTCAAAGGGTTAATAGACTTTTCTTCTGATCTGTTTGAGAGAAACATAATATCTCTGTGTATCATGCAAACAACATACCTCCCAAGTGTCCTCTTCAGGAGGGGACAGTCCCTCTTTGATACCAAATCCCACTGTCCCTCTTTCCCACCCTGATGTCCCTCTTTTTAGGAGATCAGACTGTATGGTGTGTATAGAAATGTATCACTCTGGTGTCCCTGTGTTTAGGAGATCAGACTGCGTGGTGTGTTTAGAAGTGTATCACCCCAATGTCCCTGTGTTTAGGAGATCAGACTGTGTGGTGTGTATATAAGTGTATCACCCTGGTGTCCCTGTGTTTAGGAGATCAAACTGTGTGGTGTGTATATAAGGTGTATCACCCTGGTGTCCCTGTGTTTAGGAGATCAGACTGTGTGGTGTGTATAGAAGTGTATCACCCCGATGTCCTGTGTTTAGGAGATCATACTGTGTGATGTGTATATAAGTGTATCACTCTGGTGTCCTGTGTTTAGGAGATCAGACTGTGTGGAGTGTATAGAAGTGTATCACCCTGATGTCCCTGTGTTTAGGAGATCAGACTGTGTGGTGTGTATCATAAGTATATCACCCTGTTGTCCCTCTGTTTAGGAGATCAGACTGTGTGGTGTGTATATAAGTGTATCACCCTGGTGTCCCTGTGTTTAGGAGATCAGACTGTGTGGTGTGTATATAAGTGTATCACCCTGGTGTCCCTGTCTTTAGGAGATGAGACTGTGTGGTGTGTATATAAGTATATCACCCTGGTGTCCCTGTGTTTAGGAGATCAGACTGTGTGGTGTGTATATATGTGTATCACCCTGGTGTCCCTGTGTTTAGGAGATCAGACTGTGTGGTGTGTATAGAAGTGTATCACCCTGGTGCCCTGTGTTTAGGAGATCAGACTGTGTGGTGTATATAGAAGTATATCACCCTGGTGTCCCTGTGTTTAGGAGATCAGACTGTGTGGTGTGTATATAAGTGTATCACCCTGGTGTCCCTGTGTTTAGGAGATCAGACTGTGTGGTGTGTATATAAGTGTATCACCCTGGTGTCCCTGTGTTTAGGAGATCAGACTGTGTGGTGTATATATAAGTGTATCACCCTGGTGTGTCTGTGTTTAGGAGATCAAACTGTGTGGTGTGTATATAAGTGTATCACCCTGGTGTCCCTGTGTTTAGGAGATCAGACTGTGTGGTGTGTATAGAAGTGTATCACCCTGGTGTCCCTGTGTTTAGGAGATCAGACTGTGTGGTGTGTATATAAGTGTATCACACTGGTATCCCTGTGTTTAGGAGATCAGACTGTGTGGTGTGTATAGAAGTGTATCACCCTGGTGTCCCTGTGTTTAGGAGATCAGACTGTGTGGTGTGTATATAAGTGTATCACACTGGTATCCCTGTGTTTAGGAGATCAGACTTTGTGATGTGTATATAAGTGTATCACCCTGGTGTCCCTGTGTTTAGGAGATCAGACTG
This sequence comes from Rhinophrynus dorsalis, assembly GCA_037306005.1. Taxonomy (NCBI): domain Eukaryota; kingdom Metazoa; phylum Chordata; class Amphibia; order Anura; family Rhinophrynidae; genus Rhinophrynus; species Rhinophrynus dorsalis. The sequence continues at coordinate 165,379,329 of CM074727.1, forward strand.
TGTGTTGTGTATATAAGTGTCACATTTCTCTAAAACACAAAACTCATATCAATGTCTGTTTAAACTTCAGTATATGTGTTTATACATTAGTCACCAGGGCTTAAAACTTTAAATCTTTGCTACTAGCCAGACATGAAAAGTTACTCGCCACTGCAAGCCATAGCATACCCACCAGAACTGAATTTCTACTCGCCAGGGCTAAATTTTCACTTGCCATTGGCTAGTGGTGAGTGGAAATTTTGAGCCCTGATTAGTCTACATTAGTAGGTCATGAAATAACCTAAAAATTGACAGTAATGTCCTGCCCACCAGCGACACCCCCAGCAACACCCCCTAAAACAAAAGTGTCCCTCTGAACGTTTGAAATGTTCGGAGGTTTGAAACGAGAATATAAAATAACTTCACTATTAACGCTTTCAATGCATTACATGCCCCTCTCATCCAGGGGACGGATGACCTGGGGGTGCAGGCAGGCAGGCAATTGCCCCCCAGGCTGGTGAAAAGTTTGGGCCAACAGGCCACTGCCTCACTCAATTTCCCACCTGCTGCTATAAATGGAGTACACAGAGTCTAGGGGTTACACTAGTAATGTAGCATCTATGTCAGTTGTAAGCTCTGCTGTATCATCTGTGTAGCGCTCCATTTCAGTTCTAAGCTCTGTGGTACCATTAGTGAAACTCCATTTCATGTTCGGTGATATCCCTAGCATGGCTCATTTTTAGTTGTAAGCTCTGTGGTATTACTAGTGTAGCTCCATTTCATTTGCAAGCTCTCTGGTATCACTAGTGTAGCTCCATTTCAGTTGCAAGCTCTGTGGTATCTCTAGTGTAGCTCCATTTCAGTTGTAATCTCTGTGGTATCTCTAGTTTAGCTCTATTTCAGTTGTAATCTCTGTGGCATCTGTAGTGTAGATCCATTTCAGTTGTAAGCTCTGTGGTATCACTAGTATAGCTCCATTTCTGTTGTAAGCTCTGTGGTATCACTAGTGTAGCTCCATTTCAGTTGTAATCTCTGTGGTATCCCTAGTGTAGCTCCTTTTCAGTTGTAAGCTCTGTGGTATTACTAGTGTAGCTCCATTTCAGTTGTAAGCTCTGTGGTATCCCTAGTGTAGCTCCATTTCAATTGTAAGCTCTGTGGTATCTCTAGTGTAGCTCCATTTCAGTTGTAAGCTCTGTGGTATCACTAGTGTAGCTCCATTTCTATTGTAATCTCTGTGGTATCACAAATGTGCCACCATTTCAATCATAAACTCTCTGGTATCACTTTCCTCACTTCACAACATTAATGCCAGCTATAAAATTATTAAAAAAGGGGGGGGGGGGTGATCTGGGACATTGGGCTGGAGCAATAGAAATAGGCCATTTGACTGTATTTGCTCCCAGGTCAATAATTTCCAGCCCTCCCCTGCAGTCTTAAAGACAGATACAGACGCATGAAAATATGAAAATAAGCACTCATGGATATTGAAAGTGAACCTGTCATCCTAAAATTAATTTTAAAGGGAAGTATAGGTGTATATGTTGCTAAAACGACTTTTGTTGTTTTTTTGTAACATAAATAGTTTTTTGGGAGAAATTAACCTTTATTTGTTTAATTCAGGCAGGGCCCACACACTGGGACAGGACTAATTTGCATACTATGCAAGGAATTAGCCTAAAATTCCACCAAAACATAAAGGGCGATTTCTCAAAAAATGATTTATTTTACATAAAAATGACATCCAACATATAGGCAGAAGTTAAAAACCATTACAAATTTGTAATACCTCTTACCCCTTTAAGAAACCTCCAGTTAATCCTCTTCTGTTAAAAATGTAGCACTACGACTTCTTGATTAACCCCTAAAATGTTAGCTTCATCTCCATTTCTTTTCAAATGCATTGGAGATGCTTGGCAATTACAGGGTTAAAGATGCCACCTAATTAAAACAGATTTACATCGAAAAGCAACCAAACATGTGAGGCACGTGGAATAAATGGACGTGATCAGTGTTAAGGTGTTCTTAACCCTTTAACCCTTTGGGTGCTGGAAGGGTACGCAACGCATTTGCAATGCGTTGCGTACCCCTCCAGCACTCAAAGCATTAAGAACCAATGGGATATGCTACACATTGCCTCGAAATGCATTGCACAACTCTCTGGTCCTTGAAAGATTAATTATAAGTACAGATTGTTTTTTAACCCCCCTTGAATAATCACATATCCCTTTAAATCCACGATGCTTATAAAATACACATTGCAGGGCCGATTGCTGTGTTGACCTGAAGTATGAAAGTTTTACATATGTGCTCCATTTAAAGGGATAGTAAAGTATCCCCTTCCCGCCCCTTTTACCTAGAGGAAGCCGCCTCCTCTCAGATGTGGAATCTGGTCTCTTCACCGGACAGATCACATCAAGGGACAATCTTCTTACTGTGAGCATAAGGAAAACCCTGCCCCCCTTGAGTTTTTCAGGTTTTTCCTTAAGAACACTGAATATTGTCCCTCTCTGCGATCCATCCAGACAGTCTTGCTGCTCTGAGGTGAGCAGTGTTACATCAGTAAAAGGGGCGGGAGGGGGATACTTTATAATTCAATTACTCTTGTACTACAACTCTGACAGTATTGAAATAACACTCTCCGTGGCCCAAATACTATGATGATTAATTGGAGCTGCTTTTATTGTGAAATGTTACTATCCCTTTAATGGGACATGTGGTCACTTTAGTGTGCAACTCATTGTGTCTGAATGTGTTGAGCACCACTCTAGTCTTTAAAGGGTTAACTCAGTGATTCTCCACTTCAGTCCGCTGGGCATGCTAATGCTTCAGGCTTTAAGGATATCACTGATTAATCAAAATGACTGAGCTGCTGATTAGGCAGGTATATCCTGAACATCTGACCTGCTAGCGGGCCAAGGACAAACAATGAGAGACTGTTTTATCTTTTTATTGTTCCTTTGAGAAAAAAAATCCCCTTATTATCTACCCAGTCATTGTGATTGAGCTATTTGTGCTTAATGAAGGATATCCTTAAAGGGATAGTAATGGTTAGGTAAGAATGGAAGATTGATTCCTCTACATACTTTTATATAGCGATGTGTACCTTTGTAATGGTCCATAGCGCTGCCATTTTTTTTTAATTCAATATTAAAGTGTCCCACTCCCGCCCCTTTTCCACGCGTCACGAATCATACCCTCAGATCTGGAATCCGGTCAACGGACTGGGCAGATCGCAGAGAGGGACAATCTTCTGTGTATCAGTCTAAGGAAAACATTGCCCCTCCGTGGATTGAGGGCTGGTTTTTCCTTATGCTGACAGAAGATTGACCCTTGTCACGATCAATCCGAACTGGCTTACAGTTCTTAGGATATGATTCGTGACGCATGGAAAAGGGGGAAGAAGGGGACACTTTAATATAGAATAAAAAGAAAATGGCAACGCTATGGACCATTACAAAGATACACATCGTTATATAAAAGTATGTAGAGGACTCAATCTTCCATTCTTACCTAACCATTACTTTCCCTTTAACACTTGACCTGTTGGCGTGTTTTGAGGACTGAAGCTGGGAATCACTGCTTTCACCTCTACGTAATTCAACAAACATTTCTGCCAGGGTCATTGGATAGGTTAAAGGCTCATATTGTATTGGTAGCTGGAAATATAATTCTCCTACCAAAAAAATTAGGTCATCCATAAGAAGCACTAAAAGGTAATTCAATTTTGATGGGGAAAAACACCTCTTCTTAATGGTCGGGCTCTTAACCTCATAGTCTTTGGCTATTAAGAGGCAACGGGTTGCCAAAATGTCTCCCACTTGGTCTTTGAAGAAAGTCCAAACTTATCTGGAGACTATGACTGTACAGCTCAGTGTCCTACCAGTGAGAACATCTCCACTACCCAAATACGCTACAATAAAGAACTCTCAGAGGACCAAACACAGTGACTCACTTTCCTGTCTCAATGCACCAAGACGATTTGAGACTTTTTTTTATATGGAGTATTTTGGATGATAATATTTTATTCAAAGTATTAAATGGTAACTATACAGTAAGAATACGTGACTTAATTTGTCTAACCCTTTCAACAGATGGACTTACCAAACAGCAGTACTAGTTTAGTTGCTTTTGATCTCCCATGTAATTGCTTGTTTAAAAATCTAATAACATCTTGTGTTCTTTAGAATCCAATAAAGCCCACTGAGGGAGGAGATACACTAAGGGGCGCTAAAGGTGGGCTAAAGAGGAGAAGAATATTCCAGTGTGATAAACTCTCCGGTTCCCTAAGTTATTTATGGAGCCTTTGCATTTACATAATTCACGTTATAGATCTTAATGCATAAAATAACATAGGAATTGAAGAACTTTACACTGGAGATGTTATCTCCTTTTTACAACCTCTTTATCACATTTAAGCATACCTGGGAACTTCCGAAATGAGCTCACCCTGAGATCTTTGAAATATTAACCCTTAACGCTTCCAAGAACGTAGATTCTAGGTACTATGCCAATCTTTGCTGTAACCCAGAGGTGATCCAATCAGTCCTCATGGAACCTTTAACATTCTATAGTTCTGTGTTATCACTTCTTATACACTATAACATTATACAGTTCTGTTATATCACTTCTTATACACTATAACATTCTACAGTTCTGATATATCACTTCTTATACACTATAACATTCTATAGTTCTTATATCACTTCTTATACACTATAACATTCTACAGTTCTGTGATATCACTTCTTATACACTATAACATGATACAGTTCTGTGATATCACTTCTTATACACTATAACATTCTATAGTTCTGTGATATCACTTCTTATACACTGTAACATTCTATAGTTCTGATATCACTTCTTATACACTATAACATTGTACAGTTCTGTGATATCACTTCTTATCCATTATAACATTCTACAGTTCTGATATCACATCTTATACACTATAACATTCTACAGTTCTGATATCACTTCTTATACACTGTAACATTCTATAGTTCTGATATCACTTCTTATACACTATAACATTGTTCAGTTCTGTGATATCACTTCTTATACATTATAACATTCTACAGTTCTGATATATCACTTCTTATACACTATAACATTCTACAGTTCTGTGATATCACTTCTTATACACTATAACATTCTACAGTTCTGATATCACTTCTTATACACTATAACATTCTACAGTTCTGTGATATCACTTCTTATACACTATAACATTCTACAGTTCTGATATATCACTTCTTATATACCATAACATTCTACAGTTCTGATATATCACTTCTTATACACTATAACATTGTACAGTTCTGTGATATCACTTCTTATACATTATAACATTCTACAGTTCTGATATATCACTTCTTATACACTATAACATTCTACAGTTCTGTGATATCACTTCTTATACACTATAACATTCTACAGTTCTGATATCACTTCTTATACACTATAACATTCTACAGTTCTGTGATATCACTTCTTATACACTATAACATTCTACAGTTCTGATATATCACTTCTTATATACCATAACATTCTACAGTTCTGATATATCACTTCTTATACACTATAACATTTTACAGTTCTGATATCACTTCTTATACACTTTAACATTCTTCAGTCCTGATATATAACTTCTTATACACTATAACATGCAACAATTCTGAGATATCACTTCTTATACACTATAACATTCTACAGTTCTATGATATCACTTCTTATACACTATAACATGCTACAGTTCTGTGATATCACTTCTTATACACTATAACATTCTACAGTTCTGACATATCACTTCTTATACACTATAACATTCTACAGTTCTGATATATCTCTTTTTATACACTATAACATTCTACAGTTCTGATATCACTTCTTATACACTGTAACATTCTACAGTTCTGATATCACTTCTTATACACTATAACATTCTATAGTTCTGAGATATCACTTCTTATACACTGTAACATTCTATATTTCTGAGATATCACTTCTCAGCTGTCACCTTACAGCAACTTTAATTCATTTTAAAGATAATTAAAAACTAACTATATGTTGCACTGGCCAATTTTTTTGTAATATAAATATTTTTTGATAAATTAACTTTTATTTGCTGCCAATTAGTTTCTGTGCTGGGTTAATATTTCCATACACTGAGGCTGATGTACAAATTAGAGGAAGTCTGGAACACACCAACTGCACGCGAGGGAACAAACACAAATTCTCAAATTCCAATTTAAGTAAAAATGAATTTTAACCCCTTGATTGCTAGATAGGTCTCCAATGCATTGCAAAACAATTCATTGGAGACCTCTCTAGCATTCAAGAGGTTTGAAAGCCCTATTTTAATCAAATATATTGTTTTTATTGTCCCCTATGGTATAGTTGTTTAGCCCTAGAATTTTTCCAGCCTTTGTGTGCTATGAATGAATTTAAGCAGAGCCCACACACTGGGGGTGTGTCTGCTAGTGCAATGAGTGGTAGGTTTGACCTTGAACATTACTAATTTGCATATTTGCAGATAATTAGCATAAAGAGCCATACTGTGTCATTAAAAATAAAAGCTCATTTCTCACATTTTTTAAACATTTTTCAATAAAATGACTTGCACAACACATTGGCAGATTGTATTTCACTGTGTAGCAAAGGGAACTTCACAGGTCCACTTTAACTCTTTATGGCGCAGAAGGATGTGCAATTGATTGGGACCTCATTTGGACCTTAAAGGGTTCATTTATATTTGTAAGAAGAGGACTAACACTTCCATTTTCAAATAACAATTTTAAATTCCAAGGCCAAAAGAGTCTACAAGGAAAAAGAACCATTATCTCCACCTCTCTGTGCCCTGGGGAAAAGCCCTTTATTTTAGGATCTGATAAGTGAAGTCGGAAGTTCTCACCCAATAATCTCAATGGCATACCCGGGTATTTTCCGGATCTGCCCCAAAGACTCCAGATTTCAGAATGAATTACCGAGTCTCCAGTGATTCCAGTCCGCTTGATTTTCACCAGAATTGCTTCATTTTTACGTTTGTGCATATTTTCTGGTGCCTTCATTCAAAGGCACTTTGCTCAACGAGCATACATGGGAATTCTTCCCCCGTGCTGCTGACCAAGGGATGTCAATTATATAATTTGCATAAAAATGGGTGGGGTTTCAGTGGGTGGGGATTGCTTGTCTATGTGTCATAATGTGAGTGGGAAGAAAAGTATGGGAAGGAGGAGAAGTGGACAGAACATGGTGGGAAAGAGGAGAAATGGATGGGAAGTGGGAGAAACAGGGTAGGAAGGAGTAGAAGTGGGTGGGAAGTGAGAGGAACAGGGTAGGAAGCAGGAAAAGTGGGTGGGAACTGGGAGGAACATGATGGGAAGGAGAAGAAGTGGGTGGGAAGTGGGAGGAACATGGTGGGAAGCAGGAGAATTGGTGGGAAGTGGGTGGAATGGGGTGGGAAGGAGCAGAAGTGGGAGGAACATGATGGGCAGGAGAAGAAATGGATGGGAAGTGGGAGGAACAGGGTGGGAAGCAGAAGAAGTGGGTGGGAAGTGGGAGGAACATGGTAGGAAGGAGGAGAAGTGGGTGGGAAGTGGGAGGAACATGGTGGGAAGGAGGCGAAGTGGGTGGGAAGTGGGAGGAATATGGTGGGAAGGAGGCGAAGTGGGTGGGAAGTGGGAGGAATATGGTGGGAAGGAGGAGAAGTGGGTGGGAAGTAGGAGGAACATGGTAGGAAGGAGGGGAATTGGTGGTAAGTGGGTGGAATGGGGTGGGAAGGAGGTGAAGTGGGAGGAACAGGGTGGGAAGGAGGAGAAGTGGGTGGGAAGTGGGAGGAACATGGTGGGAAGGAGGAGAAGTGGGTGGGAAGTGGGAGGAATATGGTGGGAAGGAGGAGACATGGGTGGGAAGTAGGAGGAACATGGTAGGAAGGAGGGGAATTGGTGGTAAGTGGGTGGAATGGGGTGGGAAGGAGGTGAAGTGGGAGGAACAGGGTGGGAAGGAGGAGAAGTGGGAGGAACAGGGTGGGAAGGAGGAGAAGTGAGTGGGAAGTGGGAGGAACAGGGTGGGAAGGAGAAGAAACTCACAACTGCTGGAGAATCATCCTCTGTCCCCAGTGACCTGGTAATTCAGTCTGAAAACCAGAATTTCCGGGGCAGATAGAGAGAGCTCCCAGGTGTGCCGATACCACCTACCACAATGAAAGCCCCACTCATGATGTGAATCATGTCACATTGACACTCCCATCCCCAGCACATTTTCAGAGGGTTCCTAGGTACACCAATGCTCATTTTCATATAGCCAAGTCACAGAGAACTAGGCCCAAAGTTAGCTCTGTATTACAAGACATTGGATTTATAGAACAGGATATTGGGAACTAGGCCCAACACTGGCTTTGAATGATCTTACTGCAGAAATAGTCAATGTTTGGACTTCCAGCTGTTGGCTGGTTAGGGATGATGGGAGTTTCAGTCCCCAACAGCTTTAGGGTAAAAGACTGAGTGACAGAGGGATATTGAATGTGTTGCCCATCAATGCATTGGATATCACTCCGGCACTCAAAGGGTTGACCTTGTAGATAACATTTTTTTATCATAGTGGAAGAACAGAGCAGTGCTCTACACTGCATTGTGTAAGAGGTCTCCAACACAAAGATTTGCAATGTGTTGTAGTCTTCCAGCGTTCAGTGGGTTAATCCGACTGAGCAATTCACGATATACACTTTTTTTTACCTCCCTCCTGTTTGAATGACGAGAGTGGAAGGAAGGAGACGAGAGTGCAACCTGTCACCATTGAAAAATCGCTCTGCCTGCACAATTTAAAATGCATTATTCTTCCTCTGTCTAACCCCTTTGAATGTCTAGATAAAGCTGTGTGATCTCTGTTTTATCTCTCTGACCTTCTCTCAACTTTATTATTATTTCATTTTTTTAACATTGCAGAAAGAAATCAAAACAGCTGAGAAAACAGTCAAAAAATGTAAAAGCTCAGATTGAGACGTTAAGGAAAACACGCAATAGCATGTTAGGTTTTATGCATCTTCCTGAGTAAGATGTGTTGCTTCTGGGAACGAAATTGTATTCAATGGGTGACTAATAAGAATAAGATAAAAGTAAAAAAAAATAATAACAGTATCTTCTGGGGAAGTGAAGGCAGCTAAGTTCCCAAAACTTAACCCCTTAAGGACCATGTGACATGCTATGGCAGTCACATGTTTTATAACCTTAAAGGGATAGTAATACTTGCAAATTACTAATCCCCATATTGTAGCTTTGTTAAAAAGAAACTTATTGCCCCCAGTGTCATCTCTCAAACCCTTATGGTTTGAGGGATGATAGTGCTCAAAGTTCCCCCCTCCCTCCCCCTTCCCTGACTGAACGCTGACTGCAGGGATATCCGGTATTACATGCATCAGGTGGCTCTGCAGCATTGCCGAGATCGCGTTTATAAAAAAGAAATCTTTCACTAAAACGTTCTTCTACGTGTGCTTGCAAACCAAGCACAAACCAAACACAAACCAAGCACACATAGAAGACTGTTTCAGTGAAAGAATTATTTTTTATAAACGCGATCTCGGCTCAGCTGCAGAGCCACCTGATGCACATAAGACTGTCGTATGACAGCTTCCCCTGCAGTCAGCGTTCAGTTAGGGAAGGGGGAGGGAGGGGGAACTTTGAGCGCTATCATATCTCAAACCGTAAGGGTTTGAGAGATGACACTGGGGGCAATAAGTTTCTTTTTAACAAAGCTACACTATGGGGATTAGTGATTTGGAAGTATTACTATCCCTTTAAGGACCGGTGATGGTCATAGCACGTCACATACTTTTTGCTTACAGATGTCCTGCAGGAGCGTCGTAAGTAAAAACGGAGTCTGGGAGCAGTCTCTCTCAGGCCCCAAATACAGATACTGATGTTAAAGCAAACATTAATTTAATTAGGTTTATTGCTGTGGAGCAATGTGATACACTTATATACACACCACACAGTCTGATCTCCTAAACACATGGACACCAGGGTGATACACTTCTATACACACCACACAGTCTGATCTCCTAAACACAGGGACACCAGGGTGATGCACTTATATACACACCACACAGTCTGATCTCCTAAACACATGGACACCAGGGTGATACACTTCTATACACACCACACAGTCTGATCTCCTAAACACAGGGACACCAGGGTGATACACTTCTATACACACCACACAGTCTGATCTCCTAAACACAGGGACACCAGGGTGATACACTTCTATACACACCACACAGTCTGATCTCCTAAACACAGTGACACCAGGGTGATACACTTATATACACACCACAGAGTCTGATCTCCTAAACACAGGGACACCAGGGTGATACACTTATATACACACACCACACAGTCTGATCTCCTAAACACAGGGACACCAGGGTAATACACCTATATACACACCACATAGTCAGAGCCTACCGGAGCCGGCGAAGTAGGCGGAGGGGGCATGACGGAGCCCGGCAGGAAGGGGAACTGACGTGGGCAGGAGCTTCCGGCCGCAAGGGATTGTGTTCCCACGGCCATTAGGCAGTGTTGGAGCGGCACGCGAGCAGTTCCCGCCCGCCCGCCCCTGCTGCGTGCCTTTAGGGCCACGGGGGTGTGGTCTTTTCGGCACATGGGGGTGGCGTGCTGGTGGCGGTGTGGGCTCGTTGGTATTCGGGTTGCTGGCAGTCTTTGTCACAGCTTGGCGGGTGCTTGCTGGGCAAGCCAGGTGGTTGTGGTGATGGTACGGGTTAAGACTCTTGGGCATGGGGCCCAAGGGGCAGGAAATTACGGCTGGTGGGCTATTACTTGCCACGTTCAAATAGGGCAGGGGTGGATGGTGGCATGGCCCCCAGTCAATTAGTGTGACGTTCTGGTATACTAAGATGTTATGTTTGTTATGGTAAGGTATAGGTTTTATTGATGTTATTTAAAAGGATGTTGGTAATAAATGTTAATATAAATGTTAAATTAATGTTACTTATGATAATAAAAGCTGTGGCCTTTTTGACCCATCCGAATAGTCTCTGTGGTTATTATGGGAAAGGGGAAAGAGGTATAGAGACCGGGATGACTTGACGGTGCGCTTGTCATGATCTCCTAAACACAGGGACACCAGGGTGATACACTTATATACACACCACACAGTCTGATCCCCTAAACACAGGGACACCAGGGTGATACACTTCTATACACACCACACAGTCTGATCTCCTAAACACATGGACACCAGGGTGATACACTTATATACACACCTCACAGTCTGATCTCCTAAACACATGGACACCAGGGTGATACACTTATATACACACTACACAGTCTGATCTCCTAAACACAGGGACACCATGGTGATACACTTATATACACACACCACACAGTCTGATCTCCTAAACACAGGGACACCAGGGTCATACACTTCTATACACACCACACAGTCTGATCTCCTAAACACATGGACACCAGGGTGATACACTTCTATACACACCACACAGTCTGATCTCCTAAACACATGGACACCAGGGTGATACACTTATATACACACCACACAGTCTGATCTCCTAAACACAGGGACACCAGGGTGATACACCTCTGTATACACCACACAGTCTGATCTCCTAAACACAGGGACACCAGGGTGATACACTTCTATACACACCACACAGTCTGATCTCCTAAACACATGGACACCAGGGTGATACACTTCTATACACACCACACAGTCTGATCTCCTAAACACATGGACACCAGGGTGATACACTTATATACACACCACACAGTCTGATCTCCTAAACACAGGGACACCAGGGTGATACACTTATATACACACCTCACAGTCTGATCTCCTAAACACAGGGACATCAGGGTGATACACTTATATACACATCACACTGTCTGATCTCCTAAACACAGGGACACCAGGGTGATACACTTCTATACACACCACACAGTCTGATCTCATAAACACAGGGACACCAGGGTGATACACTTATATACACACCACACACAGTCTGATCCCCTAAACACAGGGACACCGGGGTGATACACTTATATACACACCACACAGTCTGATCCCCTAAACACAGGGACACCAGGGTGATACACTTATATACACACCACACAGTCTGATCTCCTAAACACAGGGACACCAGGGTGATACACTTATATACACACCACACAGTCTGATCCCCTAAACACAGGGACACCGGGGTGATACACTTCTATACACACCACACAGTCTGATCTCCTAAACACAGGGACACCAGGGTGATACACTTATATACACACCACACACAGTCTGATCCCCTAAACACAGGGACACCGGGGTGATACACATATATACACACCACACAGTCTGATCTCCTAAACACAGGGACACCAGGGTGATACACTTATATATATACCACACAGTCTGACCTCCTAAACACAGGGACGCCAGGGTGATACATTTATATACACACCACACAGTCTGATCTCCTAAAAAGAGGAACAGCAGTGTGGGAAAGAGGGACAGAGGGATTTGGTTGTTTACTAAGTTAATGGTCCCCCCCCCCGCACTGTGTACTCATATAATTTGTTCCAAATGTATGTGATTCTCTGTAAATATAAATGCAGGGCTATTCCAGGTTTTCTTGTTAACCCCTGAAGGAAGAAGGGACCTCAGTGTCCTGAAAGCTTGCACTATTTCCTAATTTCCTAAGTTAGCCATTAAAAAGTATCACCTTTATATCACTCTTGTGAGTTCTTTGTTACAAAATTAAGTTGAATCCCATCTAATATAGCGGACAGAAATCTGCTGAGTGGAGTGATAATATTACACAGCCCTGCGGATCACGGGGATCTACTAGAGGAACTAATAGTATGGATGACTTTCAAAATATTGGAATTCAATTCCCTTTAACTGACAGGTCATTTCCATCACTTTGAATGCCAGATTGGAATCCGCCACAAGGCTGCGCTGGCCACTCCCATAATTCATCACAGTGGGTGTGGTCAGCACAATAGAAGTTCCCTTGTAACTGGGTGCTCCTTGCCTTTGCTTTCAAAAGCTGCCCAGCAGTAGTTGTGGTGGCCAGTAAGGAGGGTCAGAAAGGTTTGAAATAAGCATATTTCATCTTAACCATTTGAGTGCCGGAGGGATGTGCAACAAATTGCGTGCAGTGTGTTTCACACACCCCTCCGGCACTCTAAGGGTTAAATGTAACTCTTTGAGTGCCACAGAGGTGTCCACCTGTGGCACTCAAGCGGTTAAAAAGAGAGATGGATTGTGTAGAATTGGGGAAAAAAAATCTGTATTTTTTATATCGTTGAGATACCAATAGTCTAGGAAGCAGCTGATGCTAATTTTCAGTGAGACGGACTTTAAATTAGTCAAACCCCTCAGTCAGTTGACATTACTGGAGACACTGCTAATTTCCACATTTATTTAATATTAGCAACTCATATGTTTTAACTTAAAAGAGTACTGCATAGATTTTGCTGGCCTTCTCTGCCAACCGTAGTGAAATATTGCCACGAAGCACTTGGTTTTGTTGGTGCCTGAAACATTTTTATTTAGCTTGGTAATTCAGCAAGGCTGGATTTAAATCCCAGCCATCCCTAGGCAAGGCACTCTAGCTGCGCTTAGCTCCGCCCATGGCCACACCCCCAGGCCTCATATGACCTTGGTTGCTATAGAGATCTCCAATGCATTATTCCTTTATCCATTGATATCTCTATAGCACCCAGGGGCTAAAAGTAAGATTTTCACCTTAATTCAAGTTTGCAATTTAAAAACTGCATTAACCCTTTGAGTGCCAGAGATGTACTCAAAGGGTTAAAAACTGCCTATCTGTCATGTTGGCCAAAATTCCAGCAGATGTACAGTTTAGGAAATATTCATACTTTTATATCTGGGCAAAGTGAAAGGGAACCTTTCCTGGTACTGCACAAAGCTTTATGAAATGTCATTGAAACCTTCCTTAGCATATGACACTTCACTTATAAAGGCTTCATTAGCTTATGAAACATTATTGATTAGCTTAGTTAGCATATGAAAACCTCACCGATACTGCACAGGCACTGTAATTAGTATACCTTAGAATATGAAAGAAGTGTTAATATCTGCTGAACTGTACAAATGCTAGCTTTTTGGTTAACGGAACATATAGGCAGTTTTTAAAATAGGACCTTTCTGGCAAGCAGGCAGCGGCAGGGATGTTGCTGTAGGCACTCTCTGTGCCTGCGCTGTGAGTCCCTTCCGGTGCCTTTCGATACAAAGTCATTCAACTCACCAATCACTGAGCTGAAGAGGACAGACAGTGCAGATGCAGAGATGCCGGTTCTACAAGATGCAGAGGCGTAACCAGAAGCCTCCGGGCTCTGGTACAAGAAGTGCCATGGGCCCCCCTCGACCACATTGACCCCCTCCACAATGCCCCCATCTCCTACCTCCAGCTCCCATGCGGTCCTCTTAGTAATGCAGAGCACTGGGAGATGATGTTATCTCCCAGCGCTCGGCATTACTAGAGCGCCGGCAAGAGACTGCGGGCCCCAGGCGGAGGGGTCGCAGGGGGAGGCAGGGCCCCTGGAGTGCACGGGCCCGGTCGCAGGTGCGACCCCTGCAACCCCTATAGTTACGCCACTGACAAGATGTGTGCACTGTTCCCCATTGCCTGCCTGCCAAAAAGTTTATATTTTTCTTCAATGCAGCGATTATTCTTGAAAAGACAACTATGTCTAGGCATATCACTAATGTAATTATGATTTATGGTCCTATGTTCATATGATGAAAGTTCCACTTACTTTGAGTGCCAGAGGGGTATCGAATGCATCGCTTTGCAATGCATTCCGTATCCCTCTGGCACTCAGAGGGTTAAATCATTTAATCAATTGCACAAAGAGATGTCAAGATGTCATAAAATAACCTAAAAATTCTCTGTAATGTCCAACCCACCACTGATGCACTCAGCAACAACCCCTAAAACAAAAGTGTCCCTCTTTATTTATGTGAAATGTTGGGCGGCATGTACTAAGAAGTCCTCCATTTCCCTATATTAGGATAGCATCTGGGACTGACATTATAGTCTTAGTTGCACTCTGATGGGAGAGTGTGTGCTATACACTTAAAGGGACAGTAATGTCAGAAAAAAGTATTAACTATATGTTATATACAATTAAAAGAGAGTACTTGCACTTATTTGTATCTCTCAAACCGTTATGGTTTGAGAGATATAGGAAAATAAAGCTCTCCGGCCCCTCCCCTTTCTGCTTGACGAGCTGTAAAGCTGACAGAAGCAGATTCTGGTCACTTGACCAGATGTGGCTCTTAAGCAGCACCGATATAACGATATCTAAAGATAAATACTTAATTTGGAATGGTCTACAAAGTGTGCCTGGCTTGCAAGCACACTTTGTAGACCGTTCCAATGAAGTATTTATTTCTAAATACCATGATTTCAGCCTCTGTCTGGTCAAATGACTGGAATCTGCAGCTGTCAGCTAGATGGCAGACTTGAGTAAAACAGCCAGGAAAAGGTAACTTTAGCAAGTTATATCTCTCAAACCATAAAGGTTGGAGAGATAAGACTTACATTGATGTTAACCTTTTTTTTATGTCTACAATATTACATCAACTTAAAATTAACCAATACTATCCCTTTAAAGGGATAGTAATACTTCATTTTAACTTTATTTTATTTTGTAGGCATTAAAAAAACATGAAGAATGATATAAGTCTTATCTCTCAAACCTTTATGGTTTAAGAGATACTCACAAGCAAAGTGTCCCCCTCCAGCCCCTTTTACCTAGTGTAACACTTTTCAGCCAGATCAGAAGGGAGGTGCCCAGGTAGACTGCAGAGAGGGACAATCTTCAATTAAGATAAGGGAAAAACCTGAAAAGCTTGTCAAGGGGGGCAGGGCTTTCATTGTTCTCATAGGAAGAAGATTATCCCCTTCTGTTATCTGTCTGGTCTATGGACTGCATTCCACATCTGAGAAGAGATGGCTTACACTAGGTAAAAGGGGCGGGAGGGGAAACTTTGCTTGTGAATATCTCTTAAACCATAAAGGTTTGAGAGATAAGACTTATATCATTCTTCATGTTTTTTTAATGCCTACAAAATAAAATAAAGTTAAAACGAAGTATTACTATCCCTTTAAACCTTTATACACTCCAGTTCACACCCAGAGGTGCGGGAACATGAGTATGAAGCCAACGTTCCAGCAAAGAAAATGAGCTGTTCTGGCAGATTCATACATTCATTCGGTAATCAAGACAAATCATAAAATATGGCACTCAAAGCAAGAAATGGCTTTATTTATTAAGAATAAATCCTTCTCAGCAATATTTCGGGCAAAGACTCTTTATCAGGCTTACCCTGGCAGCAGTGGCATAACTTGTCATTGGAGGGCCTTGTGCAAACATTTTTTGAGGCCCCTACCATAAATATATTTTTACAGAGACTTAACTAAAACCTCCTGGGAGATATGGGGCCCCCTTCACCTTCTGTACATCTTGTAGTTACACCCCTGGCTGGCCTTAAAGGGATTGTAATGTCTTAGATACATAAAACGGAATATTGTAGAGAATAAAAAAAGAAATCCGTGAATGCCATTCCTATCTCTCAAACCTTTATAGTTTGAGAGATAGAAAGTTTTAAGAGATCCTGGACTGGCAGACGGCTCTTCAGTAAGACAAGAACTTCCAATTACATAAAGGAAAGACAGTTCGGTGGACTGAACAGCTTATGAAGTTAAATCAATATACAAACTTACCGGTGAAGTCAAGGAGGACATAGCTGTTCCTAAAATCCAGCTGACTCTTTAAAGGGGAACCATCACCCATATACAAGGTTTGCCTCAGTGCGATCGTCATATATCGATAACCTGTAATCATTATTTGTTTGGGTTTTTTTTGTTGTACAATGAAGGATATGGCGAAATTTACATTTTTAAACCAAACTAATTTCTAAGCGTTGCTGTCTCTCTCTCTTTTTTTTTAACAAAAACTTTATTGTAAGAAAAGGCACGAAGTACAAAGCATTATACAGGAGTAAGAATACTTATGAAGTTAAATCAATATACAAATTTATCGTTGAAATCAAGGAGGACATAGGTGTTCCTAAAATCCAGCTGACTCTTTAAAGGGATAGTAATACTTCGTTTTATCTTTATTTTATTTTGTAGGCATAAAAAAAACATGAAGAACGATATAAGTCTTATCTCTCAAACCTTTATGGTTTAAGAGATATTCACAAGCAAAGTATCCCCCCCCTGTTCAGCCAAAGGAGAAGGGAGGTGCCCAGGTAGACTGCAGAGAGGGACAATCTTCAAATAAGATAAGGGAAAAAGCTGAAAAACTTGTCAAGGGGGGAAGGGCTTTCATTGTTCTCATAGGAAGAAGGTTGTCCCCTGCTGTTATCTGTCTGGTCTATGGACTGCATTCCACATCTGAGAATAGATAGCTTACACTAGGTAAAAGGGGCAGGAGGGGAAACTTTGCTTGTGAATATCTCTCAAACCATAAAGGTTTGAGAGATAAGACTTATATCGTTCTTCATGTTTTTTTTTAAGTAAAATAAAGATAAAATGAAGTATTACTATCTCTTTAAACATACAACACCCTTAGCACCTCTTTGTAGGCTGGCACGACCAGTGCCATTTTACTGAGTAGATCCAGTAGTATGTAGCCAGAAGCAGATTTAAAATTCTGCTTTTATGTTTGGACAATTTCTGAAAAAATACATTTGTTCTGTTTTCAGAAAGGCCACATCAGCACTCGTGATCATTTGTCTGACACCCCCCACCCAGTCCTTCTTTGATTCATAATTCTAGAACAGGAGGCACAACCTCTGATCTGGAACATACCGATAGGTCGCACTATAAATCGGCTGGTCATCTGGTGACTCATAAATGTCACTAGACCACTAAAGTGCCAGACATGGGTGTTGGCTGAGGTCTGGGGACTGTGGTGAAGCTCTGGTTTAAGACAAATTTCTAAAAAAAAAAAAAAAAATCTAAAATTTTATACAGCAAAATGAGAACAGCACTAGTTTTTATAATGCTGTTTTAGGCACAGGGACAGATGTAACTGAAAGAGAAGGCAGCCTGTTCTGGCTTAAAGTGACAGCTAGCCTCTGTCTTGACCTTATATATCCTGCAAGTGCATAGTATAGAAAATCAAATAGTCTGTAATTTTTATTATTCCTTTATTTACTGTCACTTCATTTTTTAATACATTTATATCCATGACAGGGAGAACCATGAATTTAATTTTTTCCAGAGAGATATGGATAATGAAAGCCGGGATAGTGGTACAATGTGACACAATGTTGCACTATACCTGTAGCAGGAAAAGCCTGCTAACACTACAGCATACAGAACACTCAGTGCTGTGGGGATAGTGGTACAATGTGACACAATGTTGCACTATACCTGTAGCAGGAAAAGCCTGCTAACACTACAGCATACAGAACACTCAGTGCTGTGGGGATAGTGGTACAATGTGACACAATGTTGCACTATACCTGTAGCAGGAAAAGCCTGCTAACACTACAGCATACAGAACACTCAGTGCTGTGGGGATAGTGGTACAATGTGACACAATGTTGCACTATACCTGTAGCAGGAAAAGCCTACAAAAACTACAGCATACAGAACACTCAGTGCTGCGGGGATAGTGGTACAATGTGACACAATGTTGCACTATACCTGTAGCAGGAAAAGCCTACTAAAACTACAGCATACAGAACACTCAGTGCTGCGGGGATAGTGGTGCAATGTGACACAATGTTGCACTATACCTGTAGCAGGAAAAGCCTGCTAACACTACAGCAAACAGAACACTCAGTGCTGTGGGGATAGTGGTACAATGTGATACAATGTTGCACTATACCTGTAGCAGGAAAAGCCTGCTAAAACTACAGCATACAAAACACTCAGTGCTGTGGGGATAGTGGTACAATGTGATACAATGTTGCACTATACCTGTAGCAGGAAAAGCCTACTAAAACTACAGCATACAGAACACTCGGTGATGTGGGGATAGTGGTACAATGTGACACAATGTTGCACTATACCTGTAGCAGGAAAAGCCTGCTAAAACTACAGCATACAAAACACTCAGTGCTGTGGGGATAGTGGTACAATGTGACACAATGTTGCACTATACCTGTAGCAGGAAAAGCCTACTAAAACTACAGCATACAGAACACTCGGTGATGTGGGGATAGTGGTACAATGTGACACAATGTTGCACTATACCTGTAGCAGGAAAAGCCTGCTAAAACTACAGCATACAGAACACTCAGTGCTGTGGGGATAGTGGTACAATGTGACACAATGTTGCACTATACCTGTAGCAGGAAAAGCCTACTAAAACTACAGCATACAGAACGCTCAGTGCTGTGGGGATAGTGGTACAATGTGACACAATGTTGCACTATACCTGTAGCAGGAAAAGCCTGCTAACACTACAGCATACAGAACACTCAGTGCTGCGGGGATAGTGGTACAATGTGATACAATGTTGCACTGTTCTTGCAGCAGAAAAGCCTGCTAACACTACAGCACAGAGAACACTCAGTGTTGGGGGAATAGTGCAACATTATATCACTGTCAGAGTTGTAGTACAAGAGTAATTGATCATAAGGAAAAACCTGGGAGGAGCAGTGAAGGAAGTGGGAGGAGCAGTGTGGGAAGGAGCAGGAAGTGGGAGGAACAGGGTGAGAAGGAGGGGAAGGGAGCAGGAAGTGGGAGGAACAGGGCGAGAAGGAGGAGAAGTGGGCAGGAAGTGGGAGGAACAGGGTGAGAAAGAGGAGAAGTGGGCAGGAAGTGGGAGGAACAGGGTGAGAAGGAGGAGAAGGGGGCAGGAAATGGGAGGAACAGGGTGAGAAGGAAGCAAGAAGTGGGAGGAACAGTGTGGGAAGGAGAAGAAGAGAGCAGGAACTGGGAGGAACAGTGTGAAAGAGGAGAAGGGAGCAGGAAGTGGGAGGAACAGTGTGGGAAGGAGGAGAAGGGGCAGGAATGGGAGGGAACAATGTGGGAAGGAGGAGAAGGGACAGGAAGTGGGAGGAACAGTGTGGTAAGAAGGAGAAGGGGCAGGAATGGGAGGGGAACAATGTGGGAAGGAGGAGAAGGGACAGGAAGTGGGAGGAACAGAGTGGGACAAAGGAGAAGGGGGCAGGAAGTAGGAGGAACAGTGTGGGAGAGAAGAGAAGTTGGCAGAAAGTGGGAGGAACAGTGTGGGAAGGAGGAGAAGGGACAGGAAGTGGGAGGAACAGGGTGGGAAGGAGGAGAAGGGGGCAGGAAGTAGGAGGAACATTGTGGGAAGGAGGAGAAGGGAAACAAAGTGGGAAGAACAGGGTGGGAAGTAGGAGAGGGGGCAGGAAGTGGGTGGAACAGGGTGAGAAGGAGGAGCATGGGGCAGGAAGTGGGAGGAGCAGTGTGGGAAGGAAGAGAAGTGGGAAGGAGGAGAACGGATAGGAAGTGGGTGGTACAGGTGGTCCTTTAGAGGACCTCACCCCTGGACTGCACAGTCCTTAAGGAGTTAACCCTTTGGATGCTAATGCAATGTGTTGGTGATCCCTCTAGCAATCAAGGGGTTAAATCTTATTTTTGGTCTTGCTTGTTGCAGGCCAAGGGTATTTTCTCTGCTAGGAAACAACGGATTAGTTTGTTGGGCAGGGTCATGTGAGGAGTGGGGTGTGTGTCCACGGGCGGAAAGCATGTAGCGTACCTACAAGAGTCTGGGATGTAAATCCAGCCCTGCATTAGGAATTTCTACCCATAATAAGGTAAGAGTTTGTTTCAGGTTTCAGTTTTCTTTAAAGGGATAGTAATACTTCGTTTTATCTTTATTTTATTTTGTAGGCATTAAAAAAACATGAAGAACGATATAAGTCTTATCTCTCAAACCTTTATGGTTTGAGAGATATTCACAAGTTTCTCCTCCCGCCCCTTTTACCTAGTGTAAGCCATCTCTTCTCAGATGTGGAATCCAGTCCATAGACCAGACAGATAACAGCAGGGGACAATCTTCTATGAGAACAATGAAAGCCCTGCCCCCCTTGTCAAATTTTTCAGGTTTTTCCCTTATCTTAATTGAAGATTGTCCCTCTCTGCAGTCTACCTGGGCACCTCCCTTCTGATCTGGCTGAGCAGTGTTACATCAGTAAAAGGGGCGGGAGGGGGATAATTTGTCATTGAATTACTCTTGAACTACAACTCTGACAGAATTGAAATAACACTCTCCAAAGTCCAAATACTATGATGATTCATTAGCGCTGCTTTTATTATGAAACATTACTATCCCTTTAACCCCTTGAATGCATTGCAAACCCCTCTGGCGCTCAAACGGTTAAAGACTGAGGTCTGGTTACTTAGCTGTCTCAAACAATGCCCATCAGGGGTTCAGTTTTCCTTTTAACAATGAGTGCTGCCGTCCCCTTACATAACCATACAATGCCCACTTCAGCACATTTTGCAGATCTGGTGATGTATATGCGATGAACCAATTATCAGCATCTTATTCAATGTCTTTGGAATGTTCAGCACGCTGCCAAAGAAGTGAGTGACTCAACTCATTCTTAGCCATTTATTTTCCTTTGCATCCCCCCCCCCACCAATCAAATGAATGATTGTACTGGGGTAAAAGAGAGCTTGCATTTTCGCCTCTACGCCTCTTTCCATCCATGTTGTAGGCTTTTCCTTAGACACTGAGCTTATTCAAGGCTTAACCAAACAGGCAAGATGAAAGCGCAACTCTAAATATCATATGTGCTGTTTTTGGAGGGATTTAAAATGTTGTACAAACCATCGCTACAGCAGCTGACGCTATTTTATGCTCCAAAAAAAAGGGGGCAATATTTATTTATTTTTTTTAAATGAAGGAGGGACAATTTTTTTTTTTTTTTACTGCCGGTGAATTAAATTGAAACGTAATACGCATCTAGGCTTTGATTCCGTAAATGAGTATGACGTACGAAGAGAAATTCATTCGGTTCTGAGGCAAACCAATTGAATCGTAGGGAACAAATAAAAATGTCCCAAATTCTCTTTGATTGAAACACGATATTTAACCCCTTGAATGTCAGAGATGTCTCCAATGCATTTCTTTGCAATGTGTTGGAG
The DNA here is from genome assembly GCA_037306005.1 of Rhinophrynus dorsalis. Taxonomy (NCBI): domain Eukaryota; kingdom Metazoa; phylum Chordata; class Amphibia; order Anura; family Rhinophrynidae; genus Rhinophrynus; species Rhinophrynus dorsalis. Next base: position 165,401,440 of record CM074727.1, read on the forward strand.
ACGTCGCTGGCATTCAAGGGGTTAAAAATCACATTTAAACCAATGTCAATTGGTGCTGTTGGTTGCCCCAGAATTACACCATCTTGGTATATTGGTTTCAAGGCTGTTTTGAGCCACTGTCTGGTCCTGTTTAAAGCATAACATAGTGAGCTCCACCTAACTCTTTGAATGCTGACGATGATGCCAACGCATTTCACTATAATGTGCTATTGTGTATCTATCACCTGAGGGGTTAAATAATAGCTGAATCTATTCTCCCCTTCTGCTAAAAAGTGAGTTCTCCATTTTATAATAGCTTTACACAATTCTGGGACCGCATGAACTTTATGGAATGTCATGCGCCCACACGATGGGTGACACAATACTAAGTGCTTACACCTACAGAAGCTTGACAATATAGTGGCGCTGATATACTAAGAAGAATTGGAGCCAACCACCTTCACTATAGGAGTCAAATAAGTAACATTCCCATGATATCAATGGGCTATTTAACCCCTTGAATGCTAGAAACGTTTCCAAAGACCCATTTAAATCATAGGGGAATTGTGGGATTTTTATGTGTACATCTGTGGTACGGTTGGTGTGCCCCCTTGATAGGTTTTTCAGGTTTTTTCTTTTGATCACTGAACATTGTCCCTCTCTGTGATCCATCTGGACAGTCTTGCTGCTCTGAGGTGAGCAGTGTTATATCAATAAAAGGAGCCGGAGGGGGATACTTTATCATTCAATTACTACAACTCTGACAGTATTGAAATAACACTCTCCATGGCCCAAATACTATGAAGATTAATTGGCGCTGCTTTTATTTTGAAACATTACTATACCTTTAAGAGATAAGGCGCTGTACTCGGCTATGATCCATATTGCACTTTGCTCTTGCTTTCCACAATTCTGCACCTCTCTGTCACCTTAATCATTTTTTCCTTTACTGATTATCCTTGGACCTTCCCCCACTCTGAATATTCCAAGATCTATCTAAATCTATATTTATCTTTGATTCAATGAACTATGAGCACACCTGCAGTAATCCCTGCAGTCTACTGCTCTTACCCTTTCTTGCTGTGATCCTTGTAACATTTTCCTATATTTCATTTAGATTGTTATCAGGGATATAACTACAGGAGGGAGGGGGGAAGCAGAGAGGCAATTGCCCCCCAGGCTGGTCATGAATATGGGCCTGTGGGCCACTGCTTCCCTCAATTTCCCATTTGCTGCTTTAAAGTGATAGTAATGTCTAAAAAAAACTTTTTTGCATTTAGAAGAGCTCAAAAAGCTGATCTAAATGCAAAAAAACGTATCTCTCAAACTGCTATGGTTTAAGAGATACGGGCGTTTGAAGTTTGATTTCTCCTACTGACAGCTGTAAAGCTGTCAGCAGGAGATTCGTGTCGGTCGACACTGTGGCGCTTGAGAAGTGCCGGGATCTCATTACTTACACGGAATCCCTTCATTGGAATGGTCTAAAACATGTGCCTGAACACCAGGCACACATTTTAGACCATTCCATTGAAGGGATTCCGTGTAAGTAACGAGATCTCGGCACTTCTCAAGCGCCACAGTTTCAACCGACACGAATCTCCTGCTGACAGCTTTACAGCTGTCAGTAGGAGAAATCAAACTTCAACTGCCCGTATCTCTTAAACCATAGCGGTTTGAGAGATACGTTTTTTTGCATTTAGATCAGCTTTTTGAGCTCTTCTAAATGCAAAAAAGTTTTTTTTAGACATTACTATCACTTTAAATAGAGTAAACAGAATTTAAGGAGCTACACTAGTATTGTAGCTCCATTTCAGTTGTAAGCTCTGTGGTATCACTAGTGTAGATCCATTTCAGTTATAAGCTCTGTGGTATCACTAGTGTAGATCCATTTCAATTGTCATCTCTGTGTTATCAGTTGTATACTGCCATTTCAGTTATAAGCTCTGAGGTATCACTTAATCCATAACATTAATGCCAGCTATAACATTAACAAAAGAGGGTGGGCTGGGACATTGGGCTGGAGCGGTAATAGAAATAGGCCACTTAATTGTACTTGCCCCCCTGGCCAAAAGTTGCCAGTCCTCCCCTGGGTAGTCGTGCCGTGGCCCAGAATCCAAGGTGGCCCAATTTGCCATGGGTTAATACATTCTAGTTCTGCTTCTGTGAAAACATTCTTTTTTGTGTTAAGGGTTTGGTTTAGATCAGGACAGTCCAGTTCTGGGCTTTCCTGTCTGGTTTTGTCAACTCTTAGAATTTCAGAAGTTCTCAGACAGATTTAGTTTTAAGCACTTGTTCTCCCATTGGTTAGAGCACACATCTATAAAGAGCACTAATTCTAATTGGCTGGTTGTGCCTACTGATTTAAGCTGGGCTTTTAAACCTTTGAATGCTTAAAGGGGAACTCTCACCTCCCATAAAGTAATACTTATTTCATTCTTTGTCCCCAGTAAAGATAGAATTGATTTTTTTTTTTCAAATCTCTAATTTTATAGAGAACTAGCAATGTGGGACGGCGTTGCCCGTCATGTTATGACCGTTGGGCGCACGTGTGTGAAATGCAGACACACTGATAAACACAGACATATGCAACACACAGGCAGACACATACCATACATCCCAAGTGTCCCTCTTTAGGAGGGACAGTCCCTCTTTGAGGGCCAAATCCCTCTGTCCCTCTTTCCCACCCTGTTGTCCCTCTTTTTAGGAGGTCAGACTGTGTGCAGGGCAGCTCCACCTATAGGCGACGTAGGCGCCGGCCTAGGGCGCACACGTACTGGGGGCGCGGGCATGCAGCGGAAAAGAGCTGCGCCCGCACACACACCACGCCGGGAACCACAACACAGTCAGGTCTGTGTCGCTACAGCGCTCCCTCATCTGGCCGGATCTTAATAATGCAGAGCGCGTTGGGAGTCATGATCTCCCGCCGCGCTCTGCATTACTGAAGAGAAGACTGCGCGGGAGCTACAGGTATGTGATGGGGGGCAAGTTGGAGCTGAGGGGGCATAGTGGAGCTGAGGGGGCAAGTTGAAGCGGATGTGGGGCAAAGTGGAGATGATGGGGGCAAGTTGGAGCTGTTAGGGGAAAGCTGGAGCTGAGGGGGCATAGTGGAGCTGGTGGGGGCAAGTTGGAGCTGATGGGGGCAAAGTGGAGCGGATGAGGGTCAAAGTGGAGCTGAGGGGGGGCAAGTTGGAGCTGAGGGGGGACAAAGTGGAGCAGATGGGGGGCAAGTTGGAGCGGATGGGGGCATAGTGGAGCTGGTGGGGGCAAGTTGGAGCTGGTGGGGGCAAGTTGGAGCGGATGGGGGGCAAGTTGGAGCGGATGGGGGGCAAAGTGGAGCTGATGGGGGTAAGTTGGAAAGGATGGGGGTCAAAGTGGAGCTGATGGGGGCAAAGTGGAGCTGAGGGGCCAAAGTGGAGCTGGTGGGGGCACGTTAGAGCAGATGGGGGGCAAAGTGGAGCTGGTGGGGGCACGTTGGAGCGGATGGGGGGCAAAGTGGAGCTGATGGGGGCAAGTTGGAGTGGATGGGGGGCAAAGTGGAGCTGATGGTGGCAAGTTGGAGCTGATGGTGGCAAAGTGGAGCTGGTGGGCCAAAGTGAAGCTGATAAGGGGCAAGTTGGAGCTGGTAGGGGGCATCTCTTACAGGCATCTCCAGACCAGGGGCAGACTGGCCCAGGGGGCAGAGAGAGGACAATCATGAAAAGAGGTTGGGTATAAGTAGGTGGGGTATAAAGGGGTGGGACACAAGGGGCGGAGCGAAATGGGCGGCAAAATTAGGTTTTGCCTAGGGTGGCAAAAATCCTTGCACCAGCCCTGACTGTGTGGTGTGTTTTACTTTGCTTTCCAGCAATAAAGCAATAAACTTCAGTATATGTGTTTATACATTAGTCTGTGCAAATAAAATACTTTGGTCTTGCACTAAATCATTTATTCAGTTACATAAATAGCCAGTAATAGGTCATGAAATAACCTAAAAATTCTTACTAATGCCCTGCCCACCAGCCACGCCCCAACAATATCACCTAAAACTACAGTGTCCCTCTTTGGCCATGTGAAATGTTGGGAGGTATGCACACACACACAGTGAGCGGCAGAAACATGCAAAAGACACGCACACACACAGACTCACTGGAGATGCACACATATGTAACAGATGTACACACACAGACACACTGGAGATGCACACATGGACACATATATGTAACAGAGATGGACACAAACACACATGCAACATATATGAGCAGAAACACATGCACTCATGAGTTGTGCACCCCTCTGGCAGTCAAAGGGTTAAGATATACAGAGGCATGTCAGAGTTAAATAGCAGTGGGAAGTGTGTTCATACCTAGAAACTTTGACTTGTGTAGTCCCTAGAGGGGACTGATGTGGTGCTGATGTGGAGAGACAAATGGGGCAATCTGGGTTAAAAAGGGGGCGGGGCTTAATTGCGAGTAGGGGGCGGGGCTTAACATAAATGTGGAAAAGTGCTAGTAATAGGCTGTGGAAGGAGGAGATGTGGGAGGGAAATGCACGTTTACAATGTGAGGGGTTTGAACACACTCCCTGAGGGCTAAAACTTGATACACAACCCTGTGGCAGTCAGTGGGTTAAGTGTGAATCTGATGGCTGTCTGTCCTGTGTCTTGCATGCCAAATGATGACAGTGAAGAAATAATTGAGCAATGAGGGCCTACCTTAAACCTTTGAGTGCCATTTTGTTCTTCTGGTGCTGCACTACAGGTCCTGCTGAGGCCACTGGGAGTCAGGGTGAGTGAGTGTGTGTGTGTGTGTGTCAGCCATATTTATTTCTGGCTTTGTGTGTGTATGTGGTGCTGTGTGTGAGTGGGGGCATGTGTGTTTGGTGCTGTGTGAGTGGGGCATTGTGTGTGGTGGTCTGTGTGTGTGAGTGGGGCATGTGTGTGTGTTTGTGTGGTGCTGTATGAGTGAGGCATGTGTGTGAGTTTGGTGCTGTATGAGTGAGGCATGTGTGTTTGTCTGTGGTGTAGGAGCAAGTGGCGGCCATATTGTTTTTTTCTGACTTTGATAGTGGTGGGCGGGCTGCATAGTGGGGGAGGGCCAACTCCCTGCATGATTGAATCACCCAATAGGAATAGTAACGCCTGCTTTATGCCTCCCCTGGGTGTGTTTTGGCAGGCACAAAGTCTTCTTTTATATATATATAGACTAAGCTTCTAAAGTGTTACCTCATGACGTCACTGCAGATCTTGATGCAGCGGGGCTCTGTACCGCACCACTGTCAATCTTCTCCTCTTCTCATCCCCCCTTGGTGCCTTGTTCCCTCCTTGTCTGATGCTGGAATCATCCATCTGACCTGGAGAGGTAATACTTTAGAAGCTTATTTCTCCATAAAATTAGCAGTTTGAAAAAAAAAATAAGAATCAGTTCAACCTGTATTGGGGACAAAGAATGTAATAAGTATTATTTTATAGGAGGTGAGAGTTCCCTTTTAAAGGGATAGTAATACCTGCAAATTACTAATCCCCATATTGTAGCTTTGTTAAAACAAAACTTATTGCCCCCAGTGTCATCTCTCAGACCCTTATGGTTTGAGAGATGATAGCGCTCAAAGTTCCCTCCTCCCTCCCCCTTCCCTGACTGAACGCTGACTGCAGAGGAAACTGTCGTACGAGATCTCGTTTATAAAAAAGAATTCTTTCACTGAAATGGTCTACGTGCGCTTGGTGTGTGCAGGACAGCTGGGGTGGAGCAGGTTTGCTGGTGCTGCAAGTGAGACCCGCGGCTGAGGCTTCCGCTGGTGCTGACCGTCTTTCTGAGGCTGACACAGAGTAGTGTTCCCACTCAGAAAGATGGTCCGCTCCGGCGGGAGCCTCAGCCGGGGGACTAGGGTGACCACATGTCCCGGAATGGCAGAACGGAAATGTGGTCACCCTACATTGCTATGGCAACACAAGCAATTTGATAAACTGTTTTAATGCGTTGCACACCCCTCTGAACCATAAAGAGTTAAGTGAATGCCACTGACTTTTATAGATAAATGTTAGCATGTCTCTCTTACAAACTGGAAGAACACAGACAACATGTCAGTGAATGAAAGGTTCTGCGATACTGGAATGAGCACATTAGAAATGTAATTATTACTGCAAATTGCTCGTGGTTCTTAGGAGGATAAGCTAAGTGCTCTTTGCTTTCCTCAGTGGTCCGGTCCCCGCTCGGATCAGTAAGTGCTCGCATTTCTTTTAAATAACGGAGCGCCGGGTCATGGTTCAATCAATATTTCAGTTATGGGTTCCCTTAGCAGGAAATGGTAGTGATAAAGGGAGATAGGAGTATCGTACCTGAAAAGAACGATTATGAAATGTTAACCCTTTGAGTGCCAGAGGGGTACACAACGCATGGTGCCCTTCTGGCACTCAAAGGGTTAATAAACTTATTTCTGCAATGCAATCCCTTGGATCAGGGCTAGTTAATTGTTGGACCTGGAGGTCTGACAAATGATTAGCCCTGCCTTGGATGCTAGGACGGTCTCCAATGTATTGCTAAGGGGTTAAAGGTATGCTAACAATATGTAAAACACATATATTATAGGGTTCTCCTGAGTAAATCAAGGGCACTTCAAAAGTTATTGCAGCCCAGACGTCAGACTTTTTGATGCAGTATCACAGTGGTCTGAAATTGTACAGTGGAGCTGTTGCTGCACTGTCCTATGGCGATTAATGGTTAAAGGGATAGTAATGTTTCACAAAAAACAGCAGCTCCAATTAATCTTCATAGTATTTGAGCCATGGAGAGTGTTATTTCACTTCTGTCAGAACTGTAGTTCAAGAGTAATTGAATGATAAATTAGTCCCCTCCCGCCCCTTTTACTGATGTAACATCGCTCACCTCAGATGTGGAATCTGGTCTCTTGACCAGACAGATCACAGCAAGGGACAATCTTCTTACTGTGAGCATAAGGAAAACCCTGCCCCCTTGACAGGATTTTCAGGTTTTCCTTATGATCACTGAAGATTGTCCCTCTCTGTGATCCATCCGGACAGTCTTGCTGCTCTGAGGTGAGCAGTGTTACATCAGTAAAAGGGGCGGGAGGGGGATACTTTATCATTCAATTACTCTTGAACTACAACTCAGTATTGAAATAACACTCTCCATGGCCCAAACACTATGAAGATTAATTGGTGCTGCTTTTATTTTGAAACATTACTATCCCTTTGATATGTTAAACACATATATTGTAGTGTTTATTCTTCTGAGCAAATCAAGGGCAATTCAAAAGTTATTGCAGCTCAGATTTTTTTTTTTTTTTTAGTTACAGTATCACAGAGGCCTGAAACTGCACAGTGGCGCTGTTGCTGCACCATCCTATGGAGATTTATGGTTAACTGCTCAGAGCTGTTTATAGGATGGTGTAACAACAGCGCCACTGTACAATTTCAGGTCATTGAGATACTGCACCTACAAAAATTCAAGTTTTAGCGGCAATAACTTTTTAAATAAAACACTTCTCACACGTTGGAGCATCTTCTTTCCCTCATGAGGATAAACACTACTATATATATATATATAATGTTACTATCCCTTAAACTTTTGAGTGCCAGAGGGTTACACAATGCATTGCAGAGCGCTTGAAGGGTTAAAGGAAGAGAGACACCTAACAAATTGAGATACCATTTTAAATATCATGTTCTTAAAGCTAGCATCTGTACAAACAATATATTTTATGTTAAATCCCTAAAATATAATAATACATTTGTTTAATTTAGTTCCTTGGATGTTGGAGACATCTCCTACATCCAAACGGTTAATTTGTACGTATTCTGTCTACAAAGACATACAATGGTTAATTTGGTTTGTGCTGAAAGACAAGCGCTAATGCAGTTCAGATTCATACCCACTGTTCTTGTATTCGAAAAAGCTATAACCTTATGACAGTCCAATTACAGACAATACAGCACTATCACTGCCGAGAGACCAATCAAGTTTGATATGGTAATGCGAGCTGGCGGCTTTGCTACTACAGAGAACACAGAAGACTAGAATTAACCCTTTGAGTGTCAGAGAGGTATCTAATGCATTGCAGTGCAATACATTGGATACCTTTCCGGCACTCAAAGCCTCAGGCTAAAAACACAGAATGTGTACCGATGCTAGGATTGAGTGCAGTATTTTTTTTTTTAACCCCTTGAGTGCTACAGAGGAATCCAATGCATGGATAGCTCTCTGGCACTCAAATGGTTAAGTATATTTAACTCCAGATTCATTGTAGGACAGATTTCTTAGTGCTGTTTTAGCAGTGCATTGTATACCCCCAGATCTTTAACCCTTTGAGTGCCAGAGGGGTACGCAACGCGTTGCGTACCCCTCTGGCGCTCAAAGGGTCAAAGCTTTGAGCGCCAACACAATAAGTTGATTACTTTTCTTGCACTCAAACTCTTAAAGGGTTCAGTAAATACGGTGCAGTTGCTTTCCACAGAATTGCTTCCATTTTGACTTGATTAATATGCCACTTGGAATTCCCTTACTAGACAGACACCCTACCATCCTTGACCTTATCCAGCTAAGACATAACATATATGAGTATAGATTGATATACTCCCCTACAGAATCTGACAGCAAGCAAGATCGCAGTGTCTCACCTCATTTATTGTTTTTTTTTATCTACTACAGAAACGTCAGCTCTTACATGAACGTTGACCTTCCTTACTTAGGGTAGTCCTAGGTTTAGAATGTCCCATACAAGGTTAGACTTAAAGATATAGTAATACTTGTTTTATGAAAGGTTTAAAGGGTTAGTAATCAGGGGAGGGCTGGCAACTTTTGGCTAGGGGGGCAAGTACAATTAAGTGGCCTGTTTCTATTACCGCTCCAGCCCAATGTCCCAGCCCACCCCCTTTTGTTAATGTTACGGCTGGCATTAATGTTATGGATTAAGTGATACCTCAGAGCTTATAACTGAAATGGTAGTATACAATTGATATCACAGAGATGACAATTGAAATGGATCTACACTAGTGATACCACAGAGCTCATAACTGAAATGGATCTACACTAGTGATACCACAGAGTTTATAACTGAAATGGATCTACACTAGTGATACCACAGAGTTTGTAACTGAAATGGATCTACACTAATGATACCACAGAGTTTATAACTGATATGGAGCTACACTAATGATACCACAGAGTTTATAACTGAAATGGATCTACACTAGTGATACCACAGAGTTTATAACTGAAATGGATCTACACTAGTGATACCACAGAGCTTACAATTGAAATAGAGCTACAATACTCGTGTAGCTCCTTAAATGGACAGCTCTGGTCCCGGGACCATAAATCTCCATAGGATGGTGTAGCAACAGCGCCACTGTACAATTTCAGGCCACTGTGATATTGCACCTAAAAAATTCAACTTTGAAAATTCATAACATTTGAATGAAACACCTTTCAGCAGTGGGAGTACTCTTGTTTTACCCAGGGGGATAAACCCTACAATATATTTTTTTTTACATTTTAAGTATTACTATCCCTTTAAATAAATAGAGCAAAGCATTTAAGTCTTTTGCTATAACTTTGAATAGTTTTAATGTAATATCAATGTAAAGTTTACCCTTCCTGCCCCTTTTAGTGGTATCCTTTTGAAAGATCGCACGCGAAATGTCGCACGACCTTATAACAAAAGCTCACCATGTCACCTGGGTAAAAATGGAGACATGAGAATCTCGCACTGCTTGACGGTGCAAGATTTTCATGTCGCCTACTTAAAGGTTGCATCCTGGTATTGTTGAGCTCTGCCCTTCTCCACTTTCATTTTACATAGGTGCCGGGTCGCTTACCAACTTCTGGAGAAGTATCTGCCCATATCCATGCACGCAACATTATTGTGATTATTACTAACTAACTACAAAGAAATCCAAAAACAAGTATCTCATGAATTACACATTTAACCTTATTGTGAATATTACTAAAGGTAATGTCTAATTCATGACATACGTTTTGGATTTCTTTGTAGATCAGACTGTGGTGTATATATAAATGTATGTCATTGCTCAACAGCAATGAAAAACATTAATGTTTATTTAAACTTCAGTATATGTGTGTAAATAAAATACTTTGGTCTTGCTCTAAATCATTTATTCACTTACACATACCTCCTAACATTTCAAATGGCCAAAGTGGGACACTTATGTTTTAAGTGGTGTTACTGGGGGGGAAATGGCTAGTGGGCGGGGCATTATTGATAGTTGTTAGATTATTGCATGACCTATTGACACATCGTTGTGTAACTGAATAAATGATTTAGAGCAAGGCCAAAGTATTTTATTTACACAGACTGAACTCTAAACACATCTACTGAAGTTTATACAAACATTAATCTGAGTTGTATTGCTGTGGAGCAATGTGATTTACTTACATACACACCAGACAGTCTGATCTCCTAAAAAGAGGGGCACAAGGGTGGGAAAGAAGGGCAGAGGGATTTGTGTCTCAAAGTGGGTCTGTCCCTCCTAAATAGGGACACTTGGGAGGGACAGACCTGAATATCTCTTAAATGGGGACAAGTGGGAGGTATGGACCCCTAATATCTCCTAAAGAGGGAAACTTGGACATCTATCTATCTATCTATCTATCTATCTATCTATCTATCTATCTATCATCTATCTATCTCATATCTATCTATCTATCTATCTATCTATCTATCTATCTGTCTGTCTGTCTGTCTGTCTATCTATCTATCTATCTATCTATCTATCTCATATCTATCTATCTATCTATCTATCTATCTATCTATCTATCTATCATCTATCTATCTCATATCTATCTATCTATCTATCTATCTATCTATCTATCTATATATCTATGTCATATCTATCTATCTATCTATCTATCTATCTATCTATCTATCTATCTATATAAATTATCTCTCAATTGGGACTGTGTGGACAAAAAATAATTAATAGAAAGTAAAAGAGAATGCAAACTAGTCATGTTGCCACAGTATATAAATCCTTATCCAAGTACCTTAGGAGAAATAAAGGCAAAGCAAATAAATGCATAAAAAATGTAAATGTAATAAGTGAAACAATCACTATCAATAGACAAAGTGTCTGCTGTCTATTTACCAAGCCTGGTAACTTTCAGAAGGAGCTGGCTCTGAGATAGTTGAAATATTAACCCTTATCATTCCACATAACGTCGGTTACAGGTGTGTTTACCTGCTTGTTATAACACAAAGGAGCTCTAATCAGTCCTCAGTTAACCTATAACGTGATATAACTTAGAGATATCACTGCATGAACACAATGTAAGCAGTACATTTCCCTGTGCTGTCTGGTAGGTACGACGGGCACCAATCTGCAGTATAAATAAGAAGTTATTTAGTGCATGATATGAGAAACACTGGACTCTCTTACCCTGAGAATTTGGCCCTTCACCCTGAGTTATGGGTCACAATCCTGAGTCACAGGGTCATACCCTAAGAGTTCCCAGATATGCATTTTACATATGGCCAACAGGGCGGCGATGCAACACAACAGTAATATACATATACACACGTAATTTTTTCAATGCATTATATCAGGTGTGTTACGTTTGCATAAATGGGATTTTTATCCCCTGGATGTTGGGCTGCAATGCAGTCAGGGAGGGCTGGCATGGGGGGCAGATGGGCAATTGCCCCCTGGGCTGGTCACATGTCTGGGCCATCGGGCCACTGCCCCACTCAGTCTCCTAATTGCTGCTGTAAATGGACTTATACTAATGATACCACAGAGCTTACAATTGAAATGGAACTACACAAATGATACTACAGAGCTAAAATCCAAATATAGCTACACTAACAGCATAACCCATTTCCCTTGTAAGATCTATGGTATCAATCATGTCGCTGTACTTAAACTGTAATGCCAATATTAAAAGTAACTAAAGGGGACGGGCTGGGACGCTGGGCTGGAGCAACTGAAGAAATGGGCCAGTAGATCGTATTTGCCCCCCAGGTCACAAATTCCCAGCCCTCCCCTGAGTGCAGTTAAAAAGTTTCTACGTAGAGATTTACATTGCCTGCTCACGGCCCACATTTTTTCCATAGGTCACATGTTTGACAATCCTGGTATAGATCCACTGAATTGATTTATGGAATCAACGTCTACCATTCTTATATATAGTTCAAAACAAGTGGAGAGTTATAGCTTTCCTACATTGATCTAATCAATGTATTTGTTATTATTTTTACGCTAAAGTCTTCTGGACACAAGAGTATGACAATAACTATTATTTGAGAAGATTTTGGATACTTAAGTGGGAGTCTCACCTGCCTTCATTCTAACCTCAGTGGGAGCATCCATCTTAACATGAGTTTCCTAATATTGACTGACAGACACAGATGGAAGGGAGAGCAGTGTGGAATGTTAGTAACTGGCTGGCAGGCAGACAGACACAGATGGAGGAGAGCAGTGTGGAATGTTAGCAACTGGCTGGCAGGCAGACAGACACAGATAGAAGGAGAGCAGTGTGGAATGTTAGCAACTGGTTGGCAGGCAGACAGACACAGATGGAGGAGAGCAGTGTGGAATGTTAGCAACTGGCTGGCAGGCAGACAGACACAGATGGAAGGGAGAGTAGTGTGGAATGTTAGCAACTGGCTGGCAGGCAGACAGACACAGATGGAAGGGAGAGCAGTGTGGAATGTTAGTGTCTGGCTGGTAGGGAGAGGCAGGTAGGAGGGAGGGCAGTGTCTGACTAGTAGGGCGAGGCATGTGGGAGAGCGTCCAGTGTGACATGTTAGTATTGGGATGGCATGTTCATCTAACCCGTGTAAACTGACAAATAAATAAAGCCAAATATCTAAAAAACAGTGCTTTAACCCTTTGAGTGCCAGATGCATATCCTTTGCATTGCAAAGCAGTGTGGTGGAGACCCATCTGGCAGTCAAAGTATGAAATAAAAATGGCTTAAAGTGGATCTATCACGTATAGAAAAGTAATGCTCAATAGTTAGAGCATTTAGCGAAAAAGTTAAACATGTTACTCATTTTTTAAAAAAACCCTGTCTTCTGTACAAAAATTAATGTTTAAAATGTGCCCAGCAGCCTACTTCCGATTGCCGCTGCAGCAAGCTGCTTGCCGCACAGAGGCTGCTCCCGTCCCACTACCCAGCATCCTCTGATGACTGAGGCTTCTGTCTCTAAGCTGCAGCGATCTCATTGGCTAGATATCGACCTCTGCCAATGAGATCGCTCCAGTTTAGAGAAAGAAAGCCTCCGTCATTGGAAGATGCTGGGTAGTGGGACGGGAGCAGAGGCAGTGCTGCAAGCAGGAAGTAGGCAGGAAGTAGGCTGCTGGGCACATTTTAAACTTGAATTTTTACGCAGATAATGTTTTTTTTTTTTTAAATGAGTAACATATTAAACTAATGAGCATTACTTCTCTATATGTGATAGATCCACTTTAAATAACATAGCGGCTATTTTGAAAGCTCTTTCAAAATCACCTAATTGTCACAAATTGACAATTCAGCTTTAATCCTTTGTATGCTAGCGTCTTCTCCAATTCATTGCTTCATATCCTCTCAAACATCCAAGGGGTTAAAATTCTCCTTTTGGAATAATTCCCTAATTACTCTCTTATCATTTTGTACATATATCAGCTGAAATCCTAATGATAAAAAACATCCAATTTCCCTCTCAATTAATCTATGCTTAATGATTATTATTTGCTAGATTTTTCTAATCATCTATCTCTATTAAACAGAAACTGATAGTCCTTATTTCTTTAAAGAAATGACATGGAGACTAGACTAATTACAGTGGATAATATAGTTGTTTTTCATTTTAAATGAACATTCCCTGTGTCTTGCAACTGACCGGGGCAAGATACTGAAATCTCATGTTTTTGGCAGAGATACCAAGAAAATTGGATCAGTCATCTTCAAATTATAAATGATATAGGCATTTGAAATGACCAGTTTTTGGATTGGTCTGACAGCTAGAGATAAGCAAATTATTTTGTTAACCTTTTAAAGACCAGAGACGTGTGCAGGCAATGCGTTGTGCTTCATTCAGGTTCTCAAGGGTTTAATGGTAAACATATGAAAATAAGTAAAAAAAAAGTATGTTATAAATCGTTCTTTAGTGATTTGCCGATACACCAACTATAATCAAGTTAACCATTTGAGTACCAGTATATACCAACTTTCCCCCCTCAAACATTTCAAAAGCTCAAAGAGGGACACATTTGGCTTGGGCGGTATTGTTGTGGTCGTGGATGGTGGGCGGGGCATTAACAAGAATTTTTAGGTTATTTTGTGACCTACTGACACCTCTTTGTGTAGATGAATAAATTATTTAGAGCAAGACAATGCATTTTATTTATACAGACTAATTTATAAACACATAAACACATATACTGAAGTTTAAACAAATATTAATGTGACTTTTATTGCTGTGGAGCAATGTGATACGCTTCTATACACACCACACAGTCTTACCTCCTAAACACAGGGACACCAGGGTGATACACTTCTATACACACCACACAGTCTGATCTCCTAAACACAGGGACACCAGGGTGATACACTTCTATACACACCACACAGTCTGATCTCTTAAACACAGGGACACCAGGGTGATACACTTCTATACACACCACACAGTCTGATCTCCTAAACACAGGGACACTAGGGTGATATACTTATATACTCACCACAGTGTGATCTAAACACAGGGACACCAGGGTGATACACTTCTATACACACCACACAGTCTGATCTCCTAAACACAGGAACACCAGGGTGATACACTTATATACACACCACACAGTCTGATCTCCTAAACGCAGGGACACCAGGGTGATACACTTATATACACACCACACAGTCTGGTCTCCTAAACACAGGGATACCAAGGTGATACACTTCTATACACACCACACAGTCTGATCTCCTAAACACAGGGACACCAGGATGATACACTTATATACACACCACACAGTTTGATCCCCTAAACACAGGGACACCCAGGTGATACACTTCTATACACACCACACAGTCTGATCTCCTAAACACAGGGACACCAGGATGATACACTTATATACACACCACACAGTCTGATCTCCTAAACACAGGGACACCAGGGTGATACACTTATATACACACCACACAGTCTGATCTCCTAAAACCAGGGACACCAGGGTGATACACTTCTATACACACCACACAGTCTGATCTCCTAAACACAGGGACACCAGGATGATACACTTCTATACACACCACACAGTCTGATCTCCTAAACACAGGGACACCAGGGTGATGTACTTCTATACACACCACTCAGTGTGATCTCCTAAACACAGGGACACCAGGGTGATACACTTATACATACCACACAGTCTGATCTCCTAAACACAGGGACACCAGGGTGATACACTTCTATACACACCACACAGTCTGATCTCCTAAACACAGGGACACCAGAGTGATACACTTCTATACACACCACACAGTCTGATCTCCTAAACACAGGGACACCCAGGTGATACACTTCTATACACACCACACAGTCTGATCTCCTAAACACAGGGACACCAGAGTGATACACTTCTATACACACCACACAGTCTGATCTCCTAAACACAGGGACACCCAGGTGATACACTTATATACACACCACACAGTCTGATCTCCTAAACACAGGGACACCAGGGTGATACACGTATATGCACACTACACAGTCTGATCTCCTAAACACTGGGACACCAGGGTGATAAAGGGGGACCAGAGGGATCTGGGTCTCAAATGTGGATTGTCTCAAGATTCTTGTCCTACCCACTGGCAGAACTGAAGTTGCCAATAGCAGCCTAATTTTTTTTTTATATGTATATATAGTTTTTTGTCAGTTGCATAAAGTAACAGTAATATCTGATTTCTACTTATTTTTTAGTGTATATTTATACAGGCTAAATGCTGACTACTTTACTTTAATTCTGAGAATTTACCATTAAAATGTTAGTAATGTCCAAAAAAAAGTTTTTTTTTGTATTTAGAAGAGCTTAAGAAGCTGAGCTATATGCAAAAAAACGTATCTCTCAAACCGCTATGGTTTAAGAGATACAGGCGTTTAAATTTCGCTGTCTCCTACTGACAGATGTAAAGCTGTCAGCAGGAGATTCGTGTCGGTCGACACAGAGGCGCTTGAGAAGTGCCGGGATCTCGTTACTTACACGGAATCCCATCATTGGAATAGTCTAAAACGTGTGCCTGAACACCAGGTACACCAGGGCAGAGGCTGTTTCTCCATATGTGGGGAGTTTCTAATGAAACGCTCCCCACATCCGCTCCTTCCATTGTGTTCCTCCCACTCCATGGCCTCTTCTCCTCCTTCCCCAACTAATTCTGTATACTTTTTTTTTTCGTTTTGTAAGCTCTGCTCCCACTCATGATTAAGCCCTGCCCCTTTTGACGCAAATTGCGTAATTTTTCTTCCCCAGCGGCACCACAGGACTCATCTCTCTGGGGAGCCCTCAACAAAAAGTTCCTAGGTATGTCCATACCCTGATGTGCAGCTGCTGGAATTGTAAACTAACGATAGTGGTACCAGAGGAGTAACTAGAAGCCACCAGGCCCTGGTGCAAGAACTGCCATGGGCCCCCCCAAAGACATTGCCCCACCTCAGCCACATTGGCCTCCCATTGGCCATCTCCACTGGCCACCTCCACATTTTCCCCCATCTCCACATTGGTTCCACATTGCCCCGCTCCACATTGCCCCCAATCTTCACATTGCCCCCAATCTCCAGTCTGCACATTGCCCCTGATCTCCACATTGCCCCCAATCTCCAGTCTCCACATTGCCCCCCATCTCCACATTGCCACCACATTGCCCCCGATCTCCACATTGCGTCCACACTGTCCCTATCTCCACATTGCCCCCAATCTCCACATTGCCACCATGCTGCCCCCCATCTCCTACCTCCCTGGTGGTCCAGTGGTGTGGCAGGAGTCAGGAGAGGTCTGTGCCTCCTTCCGCACAGACCTCTATGCAGATGGAGCTCCCGTGTGGTCCTCTCATAATGCAGATCGCTGGGAGATGATGTCATCTCTGCATTACTAGAGAGCCTGAGGGAGATCAGGTATCAGAATGTTGCGGGCACTAGGCGGTGGGGGGTTGCAGGGGGTGGTGGGCCCCTGGAGTGACAGGCTTGGACACAGGTGCAACCCCTACAATCCCTATTGTTACGCCACTGAGTGGCACTGTTCTGGCGGATTTGTATATTTACCTCTCTGTCTTTGTGGGTCTCTATTTGCTTGTGCTGAGTGTTATGGAAATCAGAGAAAACATAACGAAACATACACAAGGTGACATGTATGAAAGCAAAAGTCTATTCAATCAGGAGAAAACCATTGCACTGTATCTACCAATGAAAATGCTGGTCTGAAACCAGAGGGACGTTTACTTTGATACGTATGGTGCAACATGCGCTGTTCTGGAGCAGCCTAACTGGACCATGAGAGGACATAAGCATCCCTAAAACCACCATTGAAATAGAAGGGACTTTTAACACTTTGCAATGCGTTGGGGACCTCTTCAGCATTCAAAGGGTTAAAACCCCCATTTAAACCATTGCGCATTGTCATGTTTCCCCTACAGTGCTCTTAGATTTGTATCCCTTTGAATGCTAGAGAACTCTCCTGCGATTTGCTTCTTAATTAGTGTTGAGCGAGCGTGCTCGGACGATGCTCGGATCGGCTCGAGCATCGCTCTGCTCGGCACATGGCGGTACTCGTACGAGTACCGCCATGTGCTCGCCCGACATGTTCGGGTGAAGAGGATCTGTGCCGGAAGAGGCACAGATCCGAAGACGCTCCGCTGGACCACCAGGGAATGGAGGTACGGGGGCATTGCGGAGATGAAGGGGGCATTGCGGAGATGAAGGGGGACATTGTGGAAGAGGGGCATAGACTCTATGCCCCTCTTCCACAATGTCCCCCTTCATCTCCGCTATGCCCGTCTTCCACAATGTGCCCCTTCATCTCCGCTATGCCCCTCTTCCACAATGTCCCCCTTCATCTCCTATGCCATAGAGGAGATGAAGGGGGACATTGTGGAAGAGGGGCATAGCGGAGATGAAGGGGGACATTGTGGAAGAGGGGCATAGACTCTATGCCCCTCTTCCACAATGTCCCCCTTCATCTCCGCTATGCCCCTCTTCCACAATGTCCCCCTTCATCTCCGCTATGGCATAGGAGATGAAGGGGGACATTGTGGAAGAGGGGCATAGCGGAGATGAAGGGGGACATTGACCAGGCACCCTCCGCTCATCAGAGCAGGGGGTGCCTGGTTTAATGCTCGAGTGCTCCCATTCATTTGAATGGGGCTCGGGTGCTCGGCCGAGCACTCGAGCATCAGGGGGTGCTCGGTCAGAGCACCCGAGCACCCGAGCATCGGGGTGCTCGCTCATCCCTATTCTTAATGCAATTGGAGACCGCTCTAGCATTCAAGGAGTTAAAAATGCCATTTAAATCAATGGGAATGTTTATTTCTCCCCTATGATTGAGTTGGTTTGATCCAGAATGGCTCCATTTTTTGTATGCCCAAAAAATACACTGTATAGATTAGGTTAGGAAATTAATCAGTGGATATTCCAAGTCTTAGGGCCATATATACAAACTAAAGTGGACTAATTCTGGGTCAGACCATCTCCACAAATTCCCCAAATTGTCACAGATGTCAGTGGGGCATTTAAATAAGAATGCTGACATTTCTAGGAGATGTTTCTTCTGAAAGTTATTACGACTCAAACTTATTATTTTTTTTAATGAATTAAATTGCAATTATCTATTTTCGTCACCAGGTGGCGCTGTCCCTATCACTTACTATTGAGATCCCTAGTCAGTGATACAACCAAAAAATGCATTATAAAAAAAAAAATAACTTTTTCAACACTAGTTGGCGCTTTTGCTAACTGTTCCAGTCACACTCCTCCCAGTTCTTCTCACTCTTTGCCCACTTTAAGGGAGAACCCCATCTCCTTCTAATCCTGCCCCCAGGTGGAGCAATCACAATGGCGGAATCATTGATTACTTAAAGGAGCAGTAAACCTTTTTTTTATGAAAACTTATAAGTTAAAAAGCTTTTCCTGCAAGGTCACTCCCACTGTTGTCAGTTGTTTTATTCAAATGATATAACAGTTCAAATAATCAGCAAGTTAATTTACTGTGTGATTACTTCCTGATAGTTCTAACTGACAGGAAGTGACTCAGCAGTTTCTATCACGTTCTGTGGAGAACTGTATGTCACTGACTTTCCTCTCCATTAGAATGTAACGGAATAACTAATTGGAATTTGACCACTAGAGGGCCCTGCTAATGCAAAAAAAAAAACTCAACACAGGTTTAAATGGTAATAACTGTAAATATGCATCTCTTCTCAGTGGAAGTACCCATATTTAACTCAACAAGAAACGTCCTACAATATCTTTTTTTTCATAAAAAAGTTTACTACTCCTTTAAGCAGAGATAGATTGAAAAGCTAACCTGTTGGTGTGCCTCGGGCAAGACACTTTAGATGAACTTAGCTCAGCCCATGTTCACACCCCCACTCCACACATGACCCCACCTCCAGTCCAATTGCTTTGGCCTATAGCAAGCAAGAATGAAAAAGTCTTAATCCCTTGGCTGCTCGAGAGATCGCCAATGCATTGCTCCACAATGAGCTGGCAGTATGTCAAGCATCAAGTGGGTTAAATAATAACCTGGAAAGGGGTACAAAACTGGTGTAGGGACATTGAGATGGCTGCGGCCACACCCACAATACAGGATGTGGTTGGGACCAGCACAACTGAGACGCCCCTCAAAATTGGAGCTTTAAGCATTTGCTTACCCTGGCCTCAAGGCTTAAAGTTGAGAAACACTATCTTAATGCATTAGCAGGAAAGCTGAGGCCCATCAACAGTTCAGGACTACAATTCCTATCATCCCCCGCCTGCCTGGCAGGGGATGATGGGAATTGTAGTCCTGAACAGCTGGAGGCCCTCAGGTTGCCCAGCCCAGCATTGGCTGTGTAGAATTACATAGAAATTGAAGAGTTGATCACCTCCACCTTTATCACACCTTAGTTCAGTGATTCTCAACCAGGGTGCCGTGGCACTTTGGTGTGCCACGGACATCAACTTAGGGTGCCGTGTGTTTTCTATAAAAACTAACAAAAATGGACTTTTAAATAAAGATTTATAGAAATTGTTATGTACATTATGTTTAATCTTGTCATTATGATTGTAAGACCTAATAATAGCTGTATATTTATGTATTGTACCCATCATTATGCCCTTGATAAAGTACACTAAATACATTAGGGGTGCCCCGAATGTTCTACATCACGTGTTAAGGGTGCCCCAAACAAAAAAAAGATTGAGAACCACTGCCTTAGTTCATAATGGCTCTTCTCAGCCCCCATTTAAATCAAAAGAGGATGTTTATTTGCTGGTAGGCCCCACAATGGATCCAGTTCAGTCTGTGTGAGACACACTAGTTGCTATTAAAAAGGGAAGGAAGAGGTTAGCAGATTACTACTCCAGTTCCTGTTGAAGCTGAGGGCTGCGACACTGTGTCACTCGTTGCTACATTGTAGCTGTCCCCTGCTTGGGGCTGGAGTACACGCCTACTAAAGAGCAGGTGTCTGTAGCCACCAGGAAGCAGTGTCGTTGCTGTGCTCGTCTGCCAATTTCACACACTTGTGATCACTTGTCACCGAGCCTCTGTGATCCAAGCTTGTCTTCCTTCTAACCAGCCCACCACCCTCATACC
This sequence comes from Rhinophrynus dorsalis, assembly GCA_037306005.1. Taxonomy (NCBI): domain Eukaryota; kingdom Metazoa; phylum Chordata; class Amphibia; order Anura; family Rhinophrynidae; genus Rhinophrynus; species Rhinophrynus dorsalis. The sequence goes on from CM074727.1 coordinate 165,422,189, forward strand.
CTCTGGCCTGTCCAGGTGACCTCTACCCTTTCTGCGTTCTGACCTGTAGAATCTTGAAGACACTCAGCTTCTTGCGTAACCGTCTACCCTTCCAATGCGCACCAAGAAGACCCTAGACTTATTTTTGCAGACGTTAAAAGTTTGCTAGGAAATTTGAACCCGTTGACATATACAGAGGATTGTTTTGCTTTTCATTTTCACGTTAGTGGAAAGGTCGCTGGATTGATTGTGTTGAAAGGAGTTCATTCTAGGCTCTAATAAAAAGGTCTAATTGTAGACATGAGCTACAATGTCGGACCGCTGGATCCCACCCCACCAGGGGGCTGCAGCCAACATGACAACCCTGAAGATGATCTGGACTTTTCCATCTTGTTTGACTATGATTATCCCAACTCTGCTGAAGGTTTGTAGGTGGGGGGTGAGGCTGGTGTTCTAAGGAAGCGGAGACGTTTTGGGGTAAACCAATTGTATAGTAGGGGACGTATAAAAATGCTCCAGATTCTTATACATCTAAATGGGGCGTTTAACTCTTTTTATGTCTAGAGAGCTCTCCAATGCATTGCACAGCACTGCAGTGTAGCTCCACAATATCCATCAGCAGCGATATTTAGTTGTCCCCTATGGTGCGAATGGTTTGTCCCAGAAACTCTCCAATTCTTAGAGCATTAGCCACCCCTTTTTCAGAATTGTGTAATGCTTGACTTCTCTTTGTATGGGCCTGCATGGGTTAAATCGATTTGACTCTTTGCAATGTGTTCCGTACCCCTCTGGCACTCAAAGAGTTAACTCCGGTGATTGATTTATGGTTTTCCAGCTCTGAGATTCAATCAGTTTTAGAAAATATTGGGGACACTGCTGGATAATTACTCTAGATTCCATAAAAAAGAGGCGTTATATTTAATTAACCCCTTGGGCACTAAAGATTTCTTCAAAGCATTGCAAAGCGATGTGTTAGGGATGTCTTTAGCATCTAACGGGTTAACCTGTTCATATTTTTAAGTAGAAATCAAGGAGGTTTTAAAGAGTTAAGAAATGGTTAAACATCAAGTATTAGGAAATCCTATACTACACTGCACCTTTAAAAAAAGGCCTTGCCTTAACCACGTGCTTAAAATTAACCTCTTGGATGCTCGTTTATCTGCAACTCATTGGGGGAGATTCACTAAGCGGAGATAAAGAGGTAATTAAGTGGTGATATCACTTCTCCAGTTCCTATGTTATTCTATAGATCCAATGCACTAAGATATCCAGAGTTGGAGAAATATTAGTGCATTGGCTCCGTAGAATAACATAGGAACTGGAGAAGTGATATCCACTTTATCACCTCTTTATCACCACTTAAAGAATCTCCTCCATTGTTCCTATGTTATTCTGTGGGGCCAATGCACTAACATGTCTTCACCTTTAGTGATCTTAGTGCATTGGCTCCATTGAATAACATAGGAATTGGAGAAGTGATATCACTGGAGAAGTTATCTCCACTCTATCACCTCTTTATCACTCCTTGGCGCACAACTCCCAGTGAGTGTGAGACATCTTTAGGATGCAAGGAGTTAAAGATATTTACAGCTTGAGTAAAATTCCTCTAAATATATTTTAATCTTTTGAGTCCTGGACTTTGTGCAATGCATTGCTCCGCAAAGCGTTGCACAGTCCTTCAGCACTCACTGAGTTAAATTAAGAGCTATTGTCTAAACCTTTCTCTGCTAAAGGTATTTACCCCTTAGATGCATGAGGCAGGAGGAGCAGCAACACAGCAGCAGTTCTTTTTGTTACTGGACTTGTCCACTAGTGACGTTAGTGAGGGCTGATGTATTAAGGTGGATTGGAGTAATTGCAGAGCAAACCATCTACACAGCAGAGGTTCTCAGCCCGTGCCCTCAGTGGCCACTAGCAGGACAGGATTTAGGAATTTCCCTGCTAGAACACAAGTGTGTTGATCAGAGGCTCAGTTGTATTGATTATCTCACCTGTGCTCTTAAAAGGAAATTCTCAAATCCTGGCCTGTTAGTAGCCACTGAGCGCACGGGTGGAGGACCACTGATCTATACCACAGGAACAGAAAAAGTGCAAATTGGTTTAACTGGGCTTTGTTTTAACCCCTTGAACACTAAAGAAAGATTGCTTCTCAATGTTTTGGAGAAATCCCTAGCAATCAGTGGATTAACCCATTGAGTGCCAGAGGGGGTGTGCTTTATTCACCTCCCCCGTCATTAAAATGGTTAAAAGTCTCACTTAAATTCATGAGGATTGTGGGGACATTTTATTTGTCCAATAGAGTGCAGTTGGTTTGCTCCAGAATGACTCCGGGGGGGGGGGGGGAGATGCGTAAAGGGGTGATAAAGACGAGTTAATTTCTCCAGTGATATAAATTCTCTACTTCTCATATTATTCTCTATTGAGCCTATGCAGTAAGATATCTAAAGTTGGAGAGATTTTAGTGCACTGGCTAGAAAATTGAATCAAATCTGTGCATTCACCTCAGTGTGTGGTAATATGGCCCAGTGTATAGACTAATTAGCATAAAGTGACATCAAATACGGTTAATTTCCCATAAAACTATTTATATTAAAACCAAACGGACAGCACAACATATAGGCAGGTTTTCATGATTGAAAGAGGTCATATCCGGCCACTATCCTCCCAAAAACCCACAACTAAAAACACACCAATTGGATGTAACAAGGCCGTGGCCTCACAGTATTATCCCACTAATACTAGTAAACAGTTCTAAACACCGAACTCTATCACCCATCACCTTATCTCATGGCAGCCCCAGAGATGTAGCTCAAGTGGTAACATGTAACTAATGCCGTTACTGCCCAGGATGAACATGCCCATCTAATAATTATAATTACCACTTTTTCAAATGGCAAAAGAGGGACACTTTTGTTTTCGGTTGTGTTGTTGCTGTGGATGTAACTGGTGCGTGGGGCATTACTGAAAATGTATAGGCTATTTCATTACCTCTTTGTGTAAACGAATAATGATTTAGAACAAGGCCAAAGTGTTTTATTTAAACACACTAATTCATAACCAATATACTGACTTTTAAAAAAACATTAATGTGAGTTTTATTACTGTGGGGCAATGTAATACACTTGTATACACACCACATGGTCTGATCAACTAAAAAGAGGGACATCAGGGTGGGAAAGAGAGACAGAGGGATTTGGATCTCTAAGAGAGACTGTCCTTCCTAAAGAGAGAAATTCAAGAAGTATGGACCCCTAATATCTCTAAAGAGGTACTAATGGCAGGTATGGACCCCTAATAGCTCCTAAAAAGGAAAAATTGGGTGGTATGGACCCCTAATAGCTCCTAAAAAGGAACACTTGGGTGGTATGGATCCCTAATATCTCCTAAAGAGGGACACTTGGGAGGTATGGACCCCTAATATCTCCTAAAGAGGGACACTTGGGAGGTATGGACCCCTAATATCTCCTAAAGAGGGACACGTGGGAGGTATGGACCCCTAATATCTCCTAAAGAGGGACACGTGGGAGGTATGGATCCCTAATATCTCCTAAAGAGGAAGACTTAAGGTATGAACTCCTAATATCTCTTAAAGAGGGACACTTGGGAGGTATGGACTTCTAATATCTCCTAAAGAGGGACACTTGGGAGGTACGGACTCCTAATATCTCCTAAAGAGGGACACTTGGGAGGTATAGACCCCTAATATCTCCTAAAGAGGAACACTTGGGAGGTACGGGCCCCTAATATCTCCTAAAGAGGGACACTTGGAAGGTATGGACCCCTAATATCTCCTAAAGAGGGATACTTGGGAGGTACGGACTCCTAATATCTCCTAAAGAGGGATACGTGGGAGGTATGGATCTCTAATATCTCCTAAAGAGGGACACTTGGGAGATACAGACCCCTAATATCTCCTAAAGAGGGACACTTGGGAGGTATGGATCCCTAATATCTCCTAAAGAGGGACACTTGGGAGGTATGGAGCCTCTAATATCTCCTAAAGAGGGACACTTGGGAGGTATGGACCCCTAATATCTCCTAAAGAGGGACACTTGGGAGGTATGGATCCCTAATATCTCCTAAAGAGGGACACTTGGGAGGTATGGAGCCTCTAATATCTCCTAAAGAGGGACACTTGGGAGGTATGGACCCCTAATATCTCCTAAAGAGGGACACTTGGGAGGTATGGATCCCTAATATCTCCTAAAGAGGGAGACTTGGGAGGGATGGGTCCCTAATATCGCCTAAAGAGGGACACTTGGGAGGTATGGACCCCTAATATCTCCTAAAGAGGGACACTTGGGAGGTATGGAGCCTCTAATATCTCCTAAAGAGGGACACTTGGGAGGTACAGATCCCTAATATCTCCTAAAGAGGGAGACTTGGGAGGTATGGATCCCTTATATCTCCTAAAGAGGGACACTTGGGAGGTATGGACCCTTAATATCTCCTAAAGAGGGAGACTTGGGAGGTATGGGTCCCTAATATCTCCTAAAGAGGGATACTTGGGAGGTATGGATCTCTAATATCTCCTAAAGAGGGACACTTGGGAGATACAGACCCCTAATATCTCCTAAAGAGGGACACTTGGGAGGTATGGATCCCTAATATCTCCTAAAGAGGGACACTTGGGAGGTGTGGAGCCTCTAATATCTCCTAAAGAGGGACACTTGGGAGGTATGGACCCCTAATATCTCCTAAAGAGGGACACTTGGGAGGTATGGATCCCTAATATCTCCTAAAGAGGGACACTTGGGAGGTATGGAGCCTCTAATATCTCCTAAAGAGGGACACTTGGGAGGTATGGACCCCTAATATCTCCTAAAGAGGGACACTTGGGAGGTATGGATCCCTAATATCTCCTAAAGAGGGAGACTTGGGAGGGATGGGTCCCTAATATCGCCTAAAGAGGGACACTTGGGAGGTATGGACCCCTAATATCTCCTAAAGAGGGACACTTGGGAGGTATGGAGCCTCTAATATCTCCTAAAGAGGGACACTTGGGAGGTACAGATCCCTAATATCTCCTAAAGAGGGAGACTTGGGAGGTATGGATCCCTTATATCTCCTAAAGAGGGACACTTGGGAGGTATGGACCCTTAATATCTCCTAAAGAGGGAGACTTGGGAGGTATGGGTCCCTAATATCTCCTAAAGAGGGATACTTGGGAGGTATGGATCTCTAATATCTCCTAAAGAGGGACACTTGGGAGATACAGACCCCTAATATCTCCTAAAGAGGGAGACTTGGGAGGTATGGACCCTTAATATCTCCTAAAGAGGGAGACTTGGGAGGTATGGGTCCCTAATATCTCCTAAAGAAGGACATTTGGGAGGTATGGACCTCTAATATCTCCTAAAGAGGGACACTTGGGAGGTACAGATCCCTAATATCTCCTAAAGAGGGACACTTGGGAGGTACAGATCCCTAATATCACCTAAAGAGGGACACTTGGGAGGTACAGATCCCTAATATCTCCTAAAGAGGGAGACTTGGGAGGTATGGATCCCTTATATCTCCTAAAGAGGGAGACTTGGGAGGGATGGGTCCCTAATATCGCCTAAAGAGGGACACTTGGGAGGTATGGAGCCTCTAATATCTCCTAAAGAGGGAGACTTGGGAGGTATGGATCCCTTATATCTCCTAAAGAGGGAGACTTGGGAGGGATGGGTCCCTAATATCGCCTAAAGAGGGAGACTTGGGAGGTATGGATCTCTAATATCTCCTAAAGAGGGAGACTTGGGAGGTATGGACCCCTAATATCTCCTAAGGAGGGACACTTGGTATGAATCAAATACCAAAGCTGGGATCAAGGAAAGAGTCGTCCCACCCTCCAAACGATGACAGCTTTATAAGTAAAATTTGACAATCACAACAATGACAAGATTCATAACTAAAAAAAGAAAAGTAACTATGCGCATTCTACCTAACCAAACGCCAACTAAAACCTGTGTTAGTACATAACTCTGGCGAGATCATGGAATGTCAAGGAGCGTCATAAAGTGAAAGAGAAGAAAGGTAAGACACAGCATGTAAACCACAACAATAGGACAGGGGGAGGCATGCTGCTCCTTTACTAAACCATGTGGAAAGGATGTGGTCATCCCCTCCACCCGGTACCAACCCCAGTCACCCAGCACAGCCCTTCTACACACCAATGACAACAACTTACTGACAAGCAAAGAGAAGATCTACCCTGACTACCAGAAAGGGGATCCAAGTGCACCTTCATGGATGATGGGCACTCGCCTCATTGACAGGGGTACCTTATTCTCTTTAGCATTAAGTAAAGGTATCAGGGTGACAGGTCCAGTTTAATGCAGGCTGCTTTTGGATAAGTCATTCTGTAAAGCTGGATAAGACCCAGCACAACCCAGTAGAAAGTATTTTTTCAGAAGCCTCCTGCATTTAAGGGTAGGTTTGGGTAGCTTATAGAAATTGATGTTTTAAAACCCTTAGCGTTCCAGAAAAAGTAACCAATACTTTGCAATGCCATGCATTGGCATACCTCCCAAGTGTCCCTCTTTAGGAGATATTAGGGGTCCATACCTCCTAAGTGTCCCTCTGCAGGAGGTATTAGGGGTCCATACCTCCTAAGTATCCCTATGTAGCAGGGACAGTCCCTCTTTAAGACTCAAATCTGTCTGTCCCTCTTTCCCACCCTGGTGTGCCCTGTGTTTAGGAAATCAAACTGTGTGGTGTGTGTATATAAGTGTATCACCCTGGTGTCACCTGTGTTTAGGAGATCAGACTGTGGGATGTATAGAAGTGTATCACCCTGGTGTCCCTGTGTTTAGGAGATCAGACTGTGTGGTGTGTATATAAGTGTATCACCCTGGTGTCACCTGTGTTTAGGAGATCAGACTGTGGGATGTATAGAAGTGTATCACCCTGGTGTCCCTGTGTTTAGGAGATCAGACTGTGTGGTGTGTATAGAAGTGTATCACCCTCGTGTCCCTGTGTTTAGAAGATCAGACAGTATGGTGTGTATATAAGTGTATCACCCTGGTGTCCCTGTGTATAGGAGATCAGACTGTGTGGTGTGTGTATATAAGTGTATCACCCTGTTGTACCTGTGTTTAGGAGATCATACTGTATGGTGTGAATATAAGTGTATCACCCTGGTGTCCCTGTGTTTAGGAGATCAGACTGTGTGGTGTGTATATAAGTGTATCACCCTGGTGTCCCTGTGTTTAGGAGATCAGACTGTGTGGTGTGTATAGAAGTGTATCACCCTGGTGTCCCCTGTGTTTAGGAGATCAGACTGTGTGGTGTGTATATAAGTGTATCACCCTGGTGTCCCTGTGTTTGTTTAGGAGATCAGACTGTGTGATGTGTATAGAAGTGTATCACCCTGGTGTCCCTGTGTTTAGGAGATCAGACTGTGTGGTGTGTATATAAGTGTATCACCCTGGTGTCCCTGTGTTTAGGAGATCAGACTGTGTGGTGTGTATATAAATGTATCACTCTGGTGTCCCTGTGTTTAGGAGATCAGACTGTGTGGTGTGTATATAAGTGTATCACCCTGGTGTCCCTGTGTTTAGGAGATCAGACTGTGTGGTGGGCATATAAGTGTATCACATTGCTCCACAGCAATACAACTCACATTAATGTTTGTATAAACTTCAGTATATATGTATTTATAAATTAGTCTGTGTAAGTAAAATAATGTGGTCTTTCTCAAAATCATTTATTCAGTTATACAAAGAGGTATCAATAGGTCACGTAATAACCTAAAAATTCACAGTTATGCCCTGCCAATCAGGCACACCCCAGCAAAACTCCCTAAAACAATAGTGTCCCTCTTTGGCCATTTGAAATGTTGGGAGGTATGTGTTTGATACCATTCCGGCACTCAGAGGGTTAATTGCTTACATTTAGGTGAAAATTGCAATGCATGTGGCATGCAGAAGAGACATGCTACAACTTTCCCCAAAACTGTGTTACTGCAATCCCCAGTCTGTAGTATGGGTTTGAATGGAATAGCAATGGAATTGTTCAGATATAGCAAGTAAGTCACATTTTCCATCTGGTTTTATCCCTGCTGTTTATATGGAGAGAATGGGATGCTGTGAAAGCATTTCTACACTATCTCAGTAGCAATGCAACAATATGTGTACAGTATGTAATCTTTTGCAACAAAATGGTTGTTGCAAAAAGAAAATTGTTATAAATTGTTACAAAACAAGTTGCCTGCGTGAAATAGTCCTGAGACACCAAATCCTATATTTTCCTAGGTGCATTTTTGTTATCAACTATCAACTCTGATAGTTTAAAGGGATTGTAATGTTTCAAATTAAAAGAATCTCCAATTAATCTTCATAGTATTTGGGCCATGCAGAGTGTTATTTCAATACTGTCAGAGTTGTAGTTCAAGAGTAATTGAATGATAAAGTATCCCCCTCCCACCCCTTTTACTGATGTAACACTGCTCACCTCAGAGCAGCAAGACTGTCCAGGTGGATCGCAGAGAGGGACAATCTTCAGTGAGCATGAGGAAAACCTGAAAAATCTGTCAAGGGGGGCAGAGATCTCCTTATGATCACAGTAAGAAGATTGTCCCTTGCTGTGAGCTGTCTGTTCTGCGGACCAGATTCCACATCTGAGGGGAGGTGGCTTACACTAGGTAAAAGGGACGGGAGGGATATTTTATCATTCCATTACTCTTGAACTACAACTCTGACATCATTGAAATAACACTCTCCACAGCACAAATATTATGAAGAGTAATTGGAGCTGCTTTTATTTTGAAACATTACTCTCACTTTAACCTTTTGAGTGTTAGAGGGGTTTGCAATGCATTGTATTCTAAGAAAACAGCGCTGAAACTAGTCACTGGAGTGCCATGGGTTAAAAACTGTTTAGGCCCCACTAACACAAAAATATTCTCTATAGTGTATAATCAGGACCTATTGACATACCTGGGAAACCTCCAGATTTACATAGATACATAGAATTTGATGGCAGGTAAGAACCATTAGGCCAATCTAGTCTGCCCATTTTAATTCTGTAAAAACCTCAAACACTATTTGGTCCTTGTTCTCGTCTTACATTCAGGACTGCCTTATGCCTATCCCATGCATGCTTACATCCCCTCACTGTATTAACCTCTACCACTTCTGCTGGTAGGCTATTCCACTTATCTACTACCCTCACAGTGAAGTAAAACTTTCTTACATTACATCTAAACCTGTGTCCCTCTAGTTTTAGACTATGGCCTCTTGTCCTAACATTTTTACTCCTTTGAAATGTACTTCCCTCCTGCACTTCATTGAATCCCTTCATGTATTTGAATGTTTCTATCATATCCCCTGTCTTTTTGCCCTAGAGACTCAGGTTTTCCTAGTTAATTAACAGGTCTCCAGGATGGGACATTATTCTTTGGGTGAATGAGTCCCCTTTCAACCCCACCCATTCCCCCTCCAATTTCACTCAGTCCCCACCCCATTCCACCTATTTTGAGGGCAATCCGTGCTTTTTCTCCTTCAGTCCTGCCCACTCCCACTAAACACTGCCCACATTATGACACAATTTGGTCACTCCCACTGCAGCTGCATGTTAGCCAGATAGTCCTTTGGAGCTTTGGATTCTATGATCCCTTTGGTTGCTCCTTCACAACTGCACCTCTGCATACCCTATACTTACCCACCGGGTTTAAAATGTATCCAATGAATTGTTTACTCAAAGAGCGGAGCTAAGAACAAGAGGTGATCCATTAAGACTACAGGAAAGGCACTTTTGACTAAAACAAAGGCAGGGTGTTTTTACAGTAAGGGGCGGTAAAGCTATGGAATTCTTTGCCTCGGGATGTTGTACTTTCAGGTAATGCAACTGCTTTCAAAAAAGCAATGGATGCCTATCTAGCACAGAACAATAGTGAAAATTATGACAGAGGGCTTCAATGCAGACAAGTTGTTGATCCAAGGAAATATCTGACTGCCATTTGGAGTAAGGAAGGAATTTTTTTTTACTCACTTGGAGCTAAAATGGAAATGGCTTCAGAGGGCTTTTTTTTTGCCTTCCTCTGGATCATTGGACTTGTTGATTGTTAAAGGGATAGTAATACTTCGTTTTAACTTTATTTTATTTTGTAGGTATTAAAAACATGAAGAATGATATAAGTCTTATCTCTCAAACCTTTATGGCCTGAGAGATATTCACAGTCAAAGTTTCCCCTCCCGCCCCTTTTACCTAGTGTAAGTCATCTCTTCTCAGATGTGGAATCCAGTCCATAGAGCAGACAGATAACAGCAGGGGACAATCTCCTTCCTATGAGAACAATGAAAGCCCTGCCCCCTTTGACAAGTTTTTCAGGTTTTTCCCTTATCTTAATTGAAGATTGTCCCTCTCTGCAATCTACCTAGGAACCTCCCTTCTGATCTGGCTGAACAGTGTTACATCAGTAAAGGGGGTGGGAGGGGGATACTTGGTCACTGAATTACTCTTGTACTACAACTCTGACAGTATTGAAATAACACTCTACATGGTCCAAATACTATGATGATTAATTAGAGCTGCTTTTATTATGAAACATTACTATCCCTTTAACATTCATATAGCTTGTATTCTGAACCAACATTTTCACAAGGCATATTGCATATTACACACCTCTTTTATGGTTTTGAACCCTTTGTGTAAACAGAACCATAAAGATAGGCTATGTGTGTATGCTCAGAGATGACTTCATGTAAGGCTGACTGCATTAACCCTTTTGCTGCAGAGTGACCAGCAGAGCATTGTGGAGTAATCTTCTGCTGATTCCCCTGGCGGCAAAAGGGATTAAAGATTAACATGCTTTTTCTTTGCTATAAATAGGTTTACACTCAAACCTGGAGAGTCATATTACCCATGCAAACAGTATAAGAAAATGAAAATATATGTACAGAGGTTGTCTATGAGGATGTGTGGTATGGGAGATAAGTAGGTAGGTAGGTAGATATATGAATTAATAGGAAGACAGGTTGCTGCTTACATAAACAGATGTCTATCCTAATTTATTCACCAAGCAAAAGAGCGGTAATTCTGGAGCACACCAACTGCACAGGTTCACTTTTAAAAAGTCGCACGCAAAAAAGCATGCGTCCACATGACACATTAACCATGTCGCCATGTAGGCACGTGCAGAAATAGACACCAAGGGGGGCTTGAGCACCTGCCCTTTTTGTCCAAAGTGCACTCATGCCCTTTTAACAAAAAATAAATAAATAAAATAATTATGAGAAGTGCCCTTTTTTTCATTTGAGCCCCTGCCCCGCAAAATGTCTGTGCACGTCCCTGTTGCCATGACAAAAATGGTGACATGAGAATCTTGCAGTTCATGACAGTGCGAGATTCTCATGTCACGTCCTAAATGGTCACATACCTTGTATGAGAGGGAAAAAACATGTTTTTTTTTTTTTTATTTTTTTTATTCATTACTTTACCTGAAAGCTGACCGATCAAAAGTATTGCACTACAACTACCATCATCCTTACCCATCTGGTGGGAGCTGAGAAGATGGAAAGGCTCTTTTTTAAACAATAACCTCATCACAGTCTTGCTGAGAGCTACCCCATCTCTCTCTCTCTGCAAAACACACAGAGAAGGGGAGATAGAGGCAGCGATCAGTAAGACTTTGATGAAGTTATTGCTTCAAAAAGATCCTCTCCTTCTTCTCGGCGCCCACCAGATGGGTAAGGATGATGGGAGTTGTAGTTGTAGTGCAATACTTTGGTCGTTCAGCTTTTAGCAAAAGTACTGATTTAAAAAAAAAAAAAAAAAAAGTTTTTCCTCTCATACAATGATGGTCTCATACAATGATGGTTCTTGCCACCCGGTGAGTGGCTGCGAGGTGAAGAGAATCACGGAAAATCTGCTACTGGCTACCAGCTCTATAATTATTCTGGAGGGGATGAACGGGTTAAATACATGTGTCCTTTCAGTAAGTGACATGAGAATCTCACACTGTTATGCATGGTTAATGTGTCATGTGATTGCACTCTTTTTTGCGTGCAACCTTTTAAAAGGATACCAACTGCATCATAGAGGACAAATTTAAAAAAAAACAAATTCCTGTTAATTAAAATCAGGCTTTTAAACTTGTGAGTGCTATAGAAGTGTCCAATGAGATGGGAAGCGATGCATCAGAGACCTTGCTAGAATTCAAGGGGTTAAAAGCCTCACTTAAATTAATAGGAGTTTTCCTTTGTCCCCTATCGTACATTTGCTTCGCTCCAGAATTGCACCTCTTTAGCTTGCTAAATAAGTCCAAAAGATTCAAATTTAACCCCTTATGGGCCCACGACTTCCTGGCACTTCATGGGTCCAACGTGCGATAAGGACCCATGACGTGCCAGGTCCGACATGGATTTCAGGGCTCCCCCCCCGTGGCTGCACACCATTCGTGGAGCACTGATTTTGAGTCACTAAAAAAAAAGAAAAAATGGCCCGTGGTCCTTAAGTGCCAGTCCTTAAGGGGTTAAATAAAAATGATGACGATTATTATTATTAAAGTGGAACTATCATGCTTAAATAAGTTATCCCCTTTAAGTGATCAGCGCTGCGGAATAAGTTGGCGCTATATAAATAAAGAACAACAATAATAATAATTAGTAGCTTCTTAATCATGGAAATTACATAATAACGTTGCTTAAGTGCCAGCATGAGTTGGCATCATAACATCGAAAGCAACTTACATCAGTGGCACAGCACAAACATCTTGCAGAAGAGTGGGTCCCTACCTGTACTTTAAGGTACAATGCAACTTCCCCTTTGGCAAATAACCAATCAGCGACGAGACAGGGACAAGATGTCTGCACTGTCCCACTGATGTAATCTGCATATGATGTTATGATTCCAACTCACGCTGGCACTCAAGCAATCAGAGGTGTAACTAGACGCCACGGGGCCCTGGTGCAAGAATTGCCATGGGCCCCCCAACCACATTGGCCACCTCCATATTGCTCCCCATCTCCACATTGCCCCTTCCACAATGCCCCCATCTCCACAATGCCCCTAAATCTCCTACCTCCCTGGTGGTCCAGTGGCAGAGGACCACAGACCTGTCCAGTTGCTAGAATTCAAGGGGTTAAAAGCCTCACTTAAATTAATAGGAGTTTTCCTTTGTCCCCTATCGTACATTTGCTTTGCTCCAGAATTGCACCTCTTTAGCTTGCTAAATAAGTCCAAAAGATTCAAATTTAACCCCTTATGGGCCCACGACTTCCTGGCACTTCATGGGTCCAACGTGCGATAAGGACCCATGACGTGCCAGGTCCGACATGGATTTCAGGGCTCCCCCCCTGTGGCTGCACACCATTCGTGGAGCACTGATTTTGAGTCACTAAAAAAAAAGAAAAAATGGCCCGTGGTCCTTAAGTGCCAGTCCTTAAGGGGTTAAATAAAAATGATGACGATTATTATTATTAAAGTGGAACTATCATGCTTAAATAAGTTATCCCCTTTAAGTGATCAGCGCTGCGGAATAAGTTGGCGCTATATAAATAAAGAACAACAATAATAATAATTAGTAGCTTCTTAATCATGGAAATTACATAATAACGTTGCTTAAGTGCCAGCATGAGTTGGCATCATAACATCGAAAGCAACTTACATCAGTGGCACAGCACAAACATCTTGCAGAAGAGTGGGTCCCTACCTGTACTTTAAGGTACAATGCAACTTCCCCTTTGGCAAATAACCAATCAGCGACGAGACAGGGACAAGATGTCTGCACTGTCCCACTGATGTAATCTGCATATGATGTTATGATTCCAACTCACGCTGGCACTCAAGCAATCAGAGGTGTAACTAGACGCCACGGGGCCCTGGTGCAAGAATTGCCATGGGCCCCCCAACCACATTGGCCACCTCCATATTGCTCCCCATCTCCACATTGCCCCTTCCACAATGCCCCCATCTCCACAATGCCCCTAAATCTCCTACCTCCCTGGTGGTCCAGTGGCAGAAGACAGGTCTGTGACTCTTTCTTCACAGACCTCTTCTCCCGAGCGGTCCTCTTCAGTAATGCAGAGCGCTGGGAGATGATGTCATGATGATGTCATTTCCCAGTGCTCTGCATTACGAGAGTGCCGGCCTGCTGGAGAGAATACTGATCTCCCTCTGACAGACTGGCACTCTCGTAATGCAGAGCCACAGCGCTCTGCATTACATAATTGTGGGTGTCAGAGGGGGTCGCAGGGGGAGGCCGGGCCCCTGGAGTCACCCCTGTAGTTATGCCACTGGTTATTATGCTATTTCCATGATTATGAAGATACTAACAATTAATTGAGTATAACTTGTTTAAGCATGATAGTTCCGCATTAAGAATAATAGAGAGATTGCTATATCTATAGGCAGATAGACAAATTGATGGATATTTCAGGACAAAAGTGCAATTCTGGTGAAACAAGTACAAAGTCCCATTAATTTATACTGTACTTTTAAGCCACTGTGGTGCAAATCTGAGGCAACTCATTTGCACCATACGGAACGTAATTTCTCAATAACTATTTACAGTGTATTAAAAACAAATGGGCAGTATAGCATTTAGTTAAAACAAAAGAACAAAAACAGGGAGCGAAGCCATCTAAGAGTAGATCTGTTTAACTTTAAATCACCATACCCCCACTTTGTATAAACTCACCAGAACTTAGTTTTTAAAATGCCTGTAGAAACTCTCTCCTTATTGTTTCTCCAAGATATCTCCAATTCAATAATCTCCAAATTATAGACTTAGTAATATTTATTGATTTGATAAAAATAGAAAGCTTCAAAGTATTCTTATAGATAAAATTTAACAAGCATATTGATGTATTAGATATAATATCATTAAAAATTCGTCCAACGCGTTTCGAAAACACTTTCTCAAGGACTTAATATAAAATATAAGCTATAGAATATTAATGTGTACAAAGTAAAACTGAATTGAAGTAGACTACTGACTTGTATAGTCTACCTCTTATCTTCTCTCTTCTACCTCCGTCCGGCTTTGTGACCCCTTTCTCCTGTTGCGCATGTGCGAACTCGGCCGAGACTCTATGGTTAGTGAGTTCCAACCTTGGATTGCACAGCTTCTAGCTTTGCTCTCATCTGCATCCGCCCATATTGGCAGGGACGTGCACACATAGACACCAAGGGGGGCTTGAGCACCTGCCCTTTTTGTCCAAAGTGCCCTCGTGCCCTTTTAACAAAAAAAAAAAGTTGCCTCGCCGCCCGCATTAACCTCTCCACACACCACACAGTCGGGTCGGTGCCACCTTCAGGACAGACCTGTAGATGCTGCACTCCCTCGTTGGCTCTTTAGTATTACAGAGTGCTGGGAGATGACATCATCTCCCAGCGCTCTGCATGAAGAGAAGACCGCGCAGGAGCTCCAGCAGCTACAGGTCTGTGTCAATGGAGGCACATACAGACCTCTCCTGCCGCTGGACCACCAGGGAAGAGTCAGGAAATGGACACTGGGGTGCCATGTGGAAATGATGGGGCAATATGGATCTGATGGGGGGCAAGATGGAGATGATGGCACTGTAGAGATGATGGGGCAATGTATGTGAGGGTAAGTTGGAGCTGATGGCAATATGGAGTTGATGGGGGGCAATATGGAGATGAAGGGGGCAACGGGAGGGTAAGTTGTGGCTGATGGGGGCAATATGGAGCTGATGGGGGCAATATGGAGCTGATGGGGGCAATGTGGAGCTGATGGGGGCAATATGGAGCTGACAGGGCACAATGTAAGGGCAATATGGAGATGATGGGGGGCAAAGTGGAGATTAGGAGCATTGTGGAGGTGTCCAGTGGGGTGGGGGGCGCTTCAGATTTCTGTGCCTACAGGTTCCTGAGATGTAAATTCTTTCTTTTTTTAAAATATATATTTTGAATAAATAATTATGAGAAGTGCCCTTTTTTTCATTTGGGCCTCTGCCCCCCAAAATGTCTGTGCACGTCCCTTCATATTGGTCTTGGCTCCTGCATGCACATCTGTAGGGATAGGGGTTAGTTGTTAGCCGTATTGGAGGGGGATATATGAGAATGCAATGAAACTCTCTATTCTCTTCATTTATTATATGTATGTGGACATTTTCTACTTTTGGATTTTAGCCTAATATAAGCGATTTTACTTTATTTCTATTTTTGTGTGCTAGTATAGCATTTACTGAACACTGCATAAAATAGATCACTACTAGAAGCCCATCCAATAGTTATTTAATGAATTGTGTAAAATCTTTGATTTTAAATGTACGATTGAAATCTCTTTGGGCTGTGGAAGAGTGGTAGATCCGTTGTAGCACCTCCTCTGGTGTCGACTAGTATAGCATTTAGGCAGGTTTTACTTAGCTTTAAAATTAACTAACTTGATCATTGGATGATAGGTCCATTTTAAAGAGACAGCAAGGTTCAGATATTAAGGCAAGGTCAATTATTCAATATACTTTTTTATAACGAAGTGCACCTTTCTAACTGTCCATAACATTATAGTCTTCTTTTTATTTTATTTTAATCCGTTAAGGACGAGTGGTCCAGGGAAGTTACCTTCCCTTAACCCCTTAGAGTCCGGTGACGTACCCGGACCGTCAAGCTGGTCCGGCACTTAAGGACCAGTGACAGTCCTGGTACATCAAGTACTATTACTCACCGCGCTCCTGCAGGAGCGCAGTGAGTAATACCGGGGACTGAATTTGATCGCTCCAAGACCGGAGCGATCTCTTTCAGTCCCTCAGTTCGGCGTGCCGCCCCACGTGATCAGTCACATGGGGCGGCACACCGAAACTCTCTATCTGGTCCTTAAAGGACCACTCACCCCGTGACCGCCGGTCGTTAAGGGGTTAAGGACCGCTTTGATCCTTGCCAACGTGACGGTACACGTGATCTGTTACACGTACCGGCTCGCCGCCTTGGGGTCTAAGAGAGACCGATCCAGTCTTGGAGCGGTCAATTTTAGGTGACGTTTTTACTTACAGCTCTCCCAGTGGAGCACTGTAAGTAAAATGTATGTGACGTAGTATGACCGTCACCGGTCATTAAGGGTATAAGGACTGTGACGGTAATAGTACGTAATCTGGTCCATAAGGGGTTAAAGTCTCCCTCCTACCGCCCCTGTTTTCATACTTCACGCTGCCTTTCCCCATATCTGAAAGCCGATCGTTTTACCGGACAGATTATAATGAGGGACAATCTTCTACCTATAAGTATAAGGAAAACAGTGCCCCCCCTTGACGAAAGAGGGCAGGTTTTTCGGTACGTTGACATAAAATTGTCCCTTGTCGCGATCCATCCAGACTGGTTTGCTGTTCTGAGGGAAATCAATGTGACGAAGGGAATAGGGTGGGGAGAGGGACACTTTAAAATAAAATAAAACAAATACATCAACGTTCTGGACATATTAAAAGGTAAGTTTTTTTATAAAAAAAACTATATTGAATAAGTGACCTTGCCTTAATAGCAAGACATTACTATCCCTTTAAGAAAATAGTGTAGTTAAATATATTATTAACACAAGCAGCATCGAAGGCGTACAAGAGACATTAGCTTTTGCAAATCAACCTCAATGCGTGTACAAAACATTGTAAAGAGAGCCTGGAAATTTGCATGTAGTCTGAGAGCGAATGGTATTAAATTCTATTTTTAACAGATCGTCTGCTAGAGAAATTTCCAGATCAATGGGGGAGATTCACTAATGTGTGATAAAGAGGTGATGATGTGGAGATGACTTCTCCAGTGATATCACTTATCCAGTTCCTATGTTATTCTATGGAGCCTATTCACTAAGATCTCCAAAGCTGAAGAAATCTTAGTGCATAGGCTTCATAGAATAACATAGGAACTGGTGAAGTGATATCACTGGATAAGTAATTTCTATTTTATCACCTCTTTATCACTGCTTAGTGAATCTCCCCCTTGGGTCTTATGTATGAAGGAAGTGACAACATTCTTGGGCAAACCAGATGCACTATTCAGAACAAATTTAAATATCCCCATTGATTTAAACTGGGCTTTAAACACAAGGGGGGTTATTCACTAAGTTGTGATAAAGAGGTGATAAGGTGGAGATCACTTCTCCAGTTCCTTTGTCATTCTATGGAGTCTATTCACTAAGATTTCTTCACCTTTGGAGATCTTAGTGAATAGGCTCCAAGAATAACATATGAATTGGAGAAGTGATATCACTGGAGAAGTTATCTCCACTTTATCACCTCTTTATCACGCGTTATATGTCCATAGACAAAAGTAGAACAACTGCAACATTGGGCACACAAATTCCTATTGATGAAAATGGACTTTTAAAGCAATAATAATGTTATCCTATATAATAATTCACTAGGATGTTTGTCACGATGCAGTCATGAGCAGTAGAGACTGCCTGCATTCGGGCAGTCTCTACTACGCATGATTGCATCGCGTGAGTGAGGCAACACAAGACTGCATCGCGTGGAGCAGTGGTAGAGGTAGAGGTCGCTTAACCCTTTGAGTGCTAGAGGGGTATGCAATGCATTGCAAAGTGCAGAAGTACTTACCTAGGTAGGAGTCCATCATACATCTGTCAGGTGTATCTATATAATTAATGCATGTAACAGAAGCACTTACCTAGGTAGGAGTCCATCATACAGCAGTCAGGTAGATCTATATAATTACTGCGTGTAACAGAAGTGCTTACCTAGGTAGGAGTCCATCATGCAGAAGTCAGGTTTATCTATATAATTACTTTGTGTGTAACAGAAGCACTTACCTAGGTAGGAGACCATCATACAGAAGTTAGGTGTATCTATATAATTACTGCATGTAACAAAAGTACTTACCTAGGTAGGAGTCCATCATACAGCAGTCAGGTAGATCTATATATTTACTGCATGTAACAGAAGCACTTACCTAGGTAGGAGTCCATCATACAGCAGTCAGGTGTATCTATATAATTACTGTGTGTAACAGAAGTACTTACCTAGATAGGAGTCCATCATACAGCGGTCAGGTATATCTATATAATCACTGTGTGTAACAGAAGTACTTACCTAGATAGGAGTCCATCATACAGCGGTCAGGTATATCTATATAATTACTGTGTGTAACAGAAGCACTTACCTAGGTAGAAGTCCATCATACAGCAGTCAGGTGTATCTATATAATTACTGTGTAACAGAAGCACTTACCTAGGTAGGAGCCCATCATACAGCACTTACCTAGGTAGGAGCCCATCATACAGCAGTCAAGTGTATCTATATAATTACTGTGTGTAACAGAAGCACTTACCTAGGTAGGAGTCCATCATACAGCAGTCAGGTATATCTATATAATTACTATATGTAACAGAAACACTTACCTAGGTAGGAGTCCATCATATGGCAGTCAGGTATCCTATATAATCCTGTATAATAATTCGCTAGGACGTTTGTCACAATGCATTCATGCGCAGCGTCTGTGTTCGGACAATCTCTACTGAGTATGATTGCATCGCGAGAGTGAGGCGACGCAAGACTGCATCGTGTGGAGCAGTGAGGTAGCGGCTGCTTAACCCTTTGACTTTTAATGGCTTGAATGCTTGCAAGATCTCTGTCGTAATGGTGTACATTTCTAGTGGTTGTCAACCAGTGCACAATGCATTCCTGGAAAACATACTTACCTAGATAGGAGTCCATCATACAGCAGTCAGGTATATCTATATAATTACTGTGTGTAACAGAAGCACTTACCTAGGTAGAAGTCCATCATACAGCAGTCAGGTGTATCTATATAATTACTGTGTAACAGAAGCACTTACCTAGGCAGGAGTCCATCATACAGCAGTCAGGTGTATCTATATAATTACTGTGTAACAGAAGCACTTACCTAGGTAGGAGCCCATCATACAGCACTTACCTAGGTAGGAACCCATCATACAGCAGTCAGGTGTATCTACATAATTACTGTGTGTAACAGAAGGACTTACCTAGGTAGGAGTCCATCATACAGCAGTCAGGTGTATCTATATAATTACTGTGTGTAACAGAAGCACTTACCTAGGTAGGAGTCCATCATACAGCAGTCAGGTATATCTATATAATTACTATATGTAACAGAAGCACTTACCTAGTTAGGAGTCCATCATACGGCAGTCAGGTATCCTATATAATCCTATATAATAATTCGCTAAGACGTTTGTCATGATGCAGCCATGCACAGCGTCTGTATTCGGACAGTCTCTACTGAGCATGATTGCATCGCGAAAGTGAAGCGACGCAAGACTGCATTGTGTGGAGCAGTGAGGTAGCGGCCTCTTAACCCTTTGACTTTTAATGGCTTGAATGCTTGCAAGATCTCCGTCGTATTGGTGTACATTTCTAGTGGTTGTCAACCAGTGCACGATGCATTCCTGGAAAACGTAACCCCTTAATTACCGGAGCGTGCATGCGTGGCGGCACTTAAGGACCACGGGGAGTTTTTTTTATCCAATTCAGGGCTGTCCGAGCAGCGTGCAGCCGCATGGAGAGCCCTGAATTCCATGCCGTGCCGGGACCATCACTGGTCCTTAAGTGCTGGACAGCCATGACGGTTATGGCACAGCATCGGATGTTAAGGGGTTAAAGCCCAAGCCCCACAGTGTTTAAAGAGAGAGGGGGGGGGGGGTGGAAATATCAAAATAAGCCAATTTGCATTATAATATGGTTGGTGCTTAACTGAGCCAGTCAGGATTGGGAACCAGAAAGGCAGAACTGGGCTGATAGTGGGTGTGGTTTCCAGGTAACTCCAAAAGCAAGAAAATCGGCATACTTAAGTGTGAAGACTGGCGTCTCTGTGGTAGATCCGGGGGAACTCCCAGGTATTGCCTCTGGGCCACTAACAGGCCGTCAACTCTGGAGCAAACCAAGTAAATATAAATTCACAGAATTTTCATTGATTGAAATGGTGCTCTAAAGGGATAGTAATGTTTCACAAAAAAAACAGCTACGATTAATCTTCATAGTATTTGGGCCGTGAAGAGTGTTATTTCAAAACCGTCAGAGTTGTAGTTCAAGAGTAATTGAATGATAAAGTATCCCCCTCCCGTCCCTTTTACCTAGTGTAAGCCACCTCTCCTCAGTTCTGGAATCTGGTTGCTTGACCAGACAGATCACAATTTTCTTACTGTGATCATAAGGAAAACCCCACCCTGCCTTGACAGGTTTTTCCTTATGCTCACTGAAGATTGTCCCTCTCTGTGATCCATCCGGACAGTCTTGCTGCTCTGAGGTGAGCAGTGTTACCTCAGTAAAAGGGGTGGGAGGGGGATACTTTATCATTCAATTACTCTTGAACTACAACTCTGACAGTATTGAAATAACACTCTCCATGGCCCAAACACTATGAAGATTAATTGGATCTGCTTTTATTGTGAAAAATCACTATCCCTTTAACCATCTCTAGCATTCAAAAGGTAAAAATCCCATTTAAAAAAATAGGAATTATTATGTGTTCACTATAGCGTAGTTGGTTTGTATGAGAAATTCTCCAGTTTTCTGTTTGTACATCTGACACTAAGGGGTAAATATTTCTAAAATAGTCATTATAGTGGTTTTTCTTCTGAGGTTGTTAAAATGCAAAACAACATTCTTGGTGTTGCTGTATAGAGCAGCATGCAAATGTTATTGTGGAAGTAGGCCCGGGTAGCCTAGAATATACGTGCTTTGTGACTGTTTACTCTCAGTGCTGTGGTTCGAGTCGTAGACCGAATAAAGCTTCTTTATTTTGATTCAAAACGTTGAAGATTTTACATATCTTTGACATACCTGGGAACTCTCTAGATTTGCCCAGAGACATTAGTTTTCAGATCAATTTACCAGGTCCCCAGGGACAGAGGCTGATTTTCTGACTTGGTGATTGGGTGACCACATTTCAGTTCTGCCATTCAGGGGCACTGCACCACAGAGTTCTAAACACTGGGGGGAGAACTGCCCATTGACTGGTGTGACAAAAAAAAAAAAAAACAGCGCCTGCATTGGGCCACAAGAAAATGTGCATCAAACCCAAAGCCTTATATTAGCTTTATATTCAGAATGTGGGTGTGGCCAGCACCGCTGAGGCACTGCCCCTCAAAATTTAGAGCTCCAGGCAGTTGTCTACTCAGCATGTTGTGAAATTCAGCCCCTCCTCAAATCTACAGAGTTCCTCTAGGGACTTGGGCAAAGAAGCTCCCCAGGTATCATTTAGTAAGTTCTGGAGAGCAAGTTGAGTAGCCAGACCCATATGGACAACCATCAGCGATGCAGCATAGTTACCTGGGGAGGACATCTGGAGTTCTCTGGATCTGCCCTGGAGACTCCATGGCCGGAGACTGATTCTTTGGCTTGATGAGTTCCCCACAACCCCACAACCACTCCCAGACCAGTTCTGCCTACTCCCAGCCCACTACCCTGCCTATTTCAGTGCAAACCCCACCTTTCTATCACCTAAATCCACCTACCCACCCTGAGAAAGACCCATACTGTGGTGCAAATTTCTCATGCGAACAGTCTCATCGCCTTTCCTGCTTGAGACTCAAGGTGCCTTGGGGTTGAATGTTCCCAGGTATGGGGGTATATCTTCAGACCTTTGTTCTGCTCTCTTGTTGGGTGCTGGGTCTCACAGTGCAGTTGGGGCTTAATCAGCAGTTCAGAGAATAGGGCAAAATTATATGATGAAGGAGAGGTGGGCAGAAAGTGCAGGGAATAGGGTGGGAAGGAGGAAAAGTGAACGGGAAGTGGGAGGAACAGGGTGGGAAGGAGGAGAAGTGAGCGGGAAGTGGGTGGAACCCGGTGAGAAAGAGGAGAAGTGAGCAGGAAGTGGGTGGAACAGGGTGGGAAGGAGGAGAAGTGGGAGGAACAGGGTGGGGAGGAGGAAAAGGGGCGGGAAGTGGGAGGAACAGGGTGGGAAGGAGGAGATATGAGTGGACCAGGGTGGGAAGGAGGAGTAGTAGGAGAAACATGGTGGGGAAGGAGGAGAAGTGGGAGTAATAGGGTGGGAAGGAGGAGAAGTGGGAGGAACAGAAAGGGAAGGAAGAGAAGTGAGAGGAACAGGAAGTGAAGGAAGAGAAATGGAGGCAACAAGGTGGGAAGGAGGAGAAGTGGGAGGAACACAGTGAGAAGGAGGAGAAGTGGGAGGAACAGGAAGAGAAGAAGGAGAATTGGGAGGAACAGGAAGAGAAGGAGGAGAAATGGGGGCAACAGGGTGGGAAGGAGGAGAAATGGGAGGAACAGAAGTGGGAGGAACAGGATGGGAAGGAGGAGAGGTGGGAGGAACAGGAAGGGAAAGAAGAGAAGTGGGGGGACTAGGGTAGGATGGAGGAGAAGTGGGCAGAGTTTCAAAAGAAACTCAACACTGTTGTAGAATCAGACTCTGTTCCTGGAGACCCGGTAGTTTAGTCTAAAAATCTGAGTCTCCGGGGCAGATCCGGCGATTTCCCAGGTATGCTCCTTGGATGCTAGGGAGGTCCCAGGTATGCTCCTCGGATGCTAGGGAGGTCCCAGGTATGCTCCTCGGGTACTAGGGACTTCCTTAGCATCCAAGGATCATCCAGGTCAGCAATGCATTAGTGACATGTCTAGCATCCAAGGGGTTTAAACAAGTTTACCCACTCCATTTACATTACAATGCTCGTAGGTTCACCCCATATCTTGAATCTGAATCTCTGCTGCACTTTGTGAAGATAGATTTGTATTTTTATAGATTTCCTTTCCCATGTTTAAAGTAACAAAAAAACATAATTGAAATGACTGGCGCTTGCGACCAGCATGGAAATAATTAGAAAAGAATGACAGTAACATTGTACACGACATTGCATGACTTTGAAATATCTGAATGCAACCACTGCAGCATCTGTACTGTCTAATGAAGCAAGATTAAAGAGAGGGGACTTTTTACAAGACAAGAAGGAAATATAAGGACAAGTTGTTGGTAGTTTCATCTTAAAGTAGAACAAAAAGTCCCTAATAGTAATCCGCAACTTATCTTTCTACGGACAGAACATTGTAATTGTCCTTTTGGATTTTGTCCTTGTGTCTTTGTTCAAGAGATGACATGTCCAGTCAGTCCTGGATATGATGTCATATGGAGGCGGACATATTGAAACAGTGCAGGGGAAAGCTGGCAACTTTTGACCTGGGGGCAAGTACAATTTAGCGGCCTATTTCTACTATTGCTCTAGCCCAATGTCCAGCCCCTTTTGTTAATGTTATAGCTGTCTTTAATGTTATGAATTGAGGCATGTAATACCACAGAGCTTATAACTCAAATGGGGCTACAATAGTGACACCACAGAGCTTACAATTGAAGTGAAGCTTCTCTAGTGTTACCACAGAGCTTATATTTGAAGTGAAGCTTCTCTAGTGACACCACAGAGCTTATATTTGAAGTGAAGCTTCTCTAGTGATACAATAGAGTTTATGATTGAAGTGAAGCTTCTCTAGTGATACCACAGAGCTTATATTTGAAGTGAAGCTTCTCTAGTGATACACTAGAGTTTATGATTGAAGTGAAGCTTCTCTAGTGATACCACAGAGTTTATAATTGAAGTCAAGCTTCTCTAGTGATACCACAGATCTTACAATTGAAGTCCGGATACTCTAGTGATACCACAGAGCTTATAACTGAAGTGAAACTTCTCTAGTGATACCACAGATTTTACAATTGAAGTCAAGCTTCTCTAGTGATGCCACAGAGCTTATAATTGAAATGGAGCTACAATACTAGTGTAGCTCGGTAGATTCTGTTTTCTCAGTTTACAGCAACAAGTGGGTAACTGAGTGAGAGCACAGGCCCAGATTTTTCACCAGCCTCGGAGGGCAATTGCCCTTCTGCCCCCTGGGCCAGCCCTACCCTGAGTCATTGGCATTATATTACTTAAATCTTTAAGGACCAGAGGGGTCTGCAGTGAGCCGAGTTTGATGTTCCTGGGTCCTGATAGCAATTGTCATGTCCATCTTCCCTGACATGATGACATCCAGAAGCAAGGGGACAATTCATAGCAGCCATTAGGATTTTCTGGTCATAGTAATGTAAGTGCAGGATTATTATTAGAAAGTGTTAGTTCTCCTATAAAGTCTGTCATCCTGTATTAATCGTTCTATTCTACAGTACAATATATCCTTTGTTTACGCTAACTGTAATGATAGCAAATGCTTAGTGTGAAAACAATTCATGATTTAGGATCAGCCCTCCTGCTGATGTGGGCAGAAAGTGAGTGGAACAGGGTGGGAAGGAGGAGAAGTGAGTGGAACAGGGTGGGAAGGAGGAGAAGTGGGAGGCACAGGGTGGGAAGCAGGGAAAGTGGGATGAACAGGGTGGGAAGGAGGAGAAGTGGGATGAACAAGGTGGGAAGGAGGAGAAGTGGGAAGAACAGGGTGGGAAGGAGGAAAAGTGGGAGGAACAGTGTGGGAAGGACCTATTTATGTTCCACCTCACTGAAAACTTAACCACTTGAATGCTAGAGATGTCTCCAGTGGATTAAAGTGTACCCTTATTTGTCAGCAAGTTTTCATATGTGTAATCTACATGAAAGTCACCTACATGTTACACTAGACAAGAAACCAGCAAGTGTTTAGCTTTTAAGATACTTTGAGTTTTGTTTTGATTCTAGCCCAACTGTGATGTCACTTCCTATATCTGCCTGGCATTATAAGCAAACAAGCTATTTTGCAGGGAGTGTCAGACAGAGAAGGAAAGTGACATCACAGTTTGGCGTAGAATCAAAATAAAACTCGAAGTATCTTAAAAGTTAAACACTTGCTAGTTTCTTGTCTAGTGTAACATGTAGGTGACTTTCAGGTAGATTACACATATGCAAACTTGCTGAAGAATAAGGGTACACTTTAATCCACTGGAGACATCTCTAGCATTCAACTGGTTACGTTTTCAGTGAGGTGGAACATTAAAGGGTTAATAGCAAACACAGACTGATGGCTAACAAGATTTAAAACTTAGGCCCCCTTTGCCAGCGGTGGAAACATTCATCTGTCAAGAGCACAGTGCTAATTTTAAAAAATAATCAATATGCGACTGGCTTAATGATTAAGGAAATCAGAGGATATCAGAGTGCATTAGCCATCTGCCTATTCATCAGCTTCCAGGTCACCAATAAGCAATGGCCAGATAGACCTACCATTGGACAGCTTCAAACTGGAGGAGCCAATTGCAGTCATTGCGGGTGAACACACTTATAGACACACAGTGTATGCGTGTACATCAGAATGCTGCAATGAATACCATTTTTTCCTTTTTTCCCTGCTTCACATACAACCAAAGGAATAATCTAAGATCAGAATGAAGAGCAGTGTATTTGATACGTTGCTTTTCACATAGCTTGATGAATTTCGAACTAAGTATTTTAAGCAAAGTCTCAAACTCATTGCCATAGCTGGGAACTTCTAAAAAGAATTCTTTGCAATATTAACCTTACAGGGATAGTAATACTTCGTTTTATCTTTATTTTATTTTGTAGGCATTAAAAAAACATGAAGAACGATATAAGTCTTATCTCTCAAACCTTTATGGTTTGAGAGATATTCACAAGCAAAGTTTCCCCTCCCGCCCCTTTTACCTAGTGTAAGCCATCTCTTCTCAGATGTGGAATCCAGTCCATAGACCAGACAGATAACAGAAGGGGACAATCTTCTTCCTATGAGAACAATGAAAGCCCTGCCCCCCTTGATAAGTTTTTCAGGTTTTTCCTTATCTTAATTGAAGATTGTCCCTCTCTGCAATCTACCTGGGCACCTCCCTTCTGATCTGGCTGAGCAGTGTTACATCAGTAAAAGTGGTGGGACAGGATACTTTATCATTGAATTACTCTTGAACTACAACTCTGACAGAATTGAAATAACACTCTCCAAAGTCCAAATACTATGATGATTAATTAGAGCTGCTTTTATTATGAAATATTACTATCCCTTTAAATCTCTCTAGAACATACATTCTAGTTGGTGTTACCCTGCTTACTCTAACCAACAGCGCACCAATCAGTCCTAAAGAATCCTACAATACGCTACAACTTAGTGATATCACTGCCATAGCTGGGAACTCCTGGTTTTTGCTGCTAATTACCTGGGTTCCGGGGTAGAGGCTGATTCCCTGAATGTGAGGAGTTTCTAACGAAACTCTGCCCACTTCTCCTCCTTCCCTGTCTGTTCCTCCCACTCTCCACCCACTTCTCCTCCTTCCTCAGCCTATTCAACAAACCTTTTTTACATTTTATTAGCTCCACCCACACTCACAATTAAGCCACGCCCCTTTTGGGCACGAATCACATCATTTACTTCCCCCAGTGGCACAACAGGACTCCCTTCTTCGGCGAGTCCACAAGAAAACGTTTCACAGGTGTGCTCACTGCTTGAACACACACAAGACTAGCAGGACTTCTCTCTTTGCCTTTCTGGTATATATTTCACGAATTCAGAGACTAAAGAAGCAGTAAATTGGTGCAGATCACGTAGTGGGTAACACAGAGCTCTCTGACCATTAGAATCTAGACCCTCACCCTGAGACCCTGAGATTTGGGTGAAAACTCTGAGTCTCAGGGTCAAACCCTTAGAGTTCCCATCTATGCTTGTTGCTAAACCGAACATTGGAGATATCCAGTGGCGTAACTATATTGGTCGCAGGGGTCGCACCTGCAACGGGGCCCATCACTCCAGGGGCCCGGCTGCCCCCTGCAACCCCTCTGCCTGGCACCCGCAATCTCCCTCCCGCTCTCTAGTAATGCAGAGCGCTGGGAGATGACATCATCTCCCAGCACTCTGCATTACTGAAGAGGGCCGCGCGGGAGCTCAACACGTCTCTCCTGCCAGTCCAGGGAGGTAGGAGATGGGGGCGTTGTGGAGATTGGGGGTCAATGTGGAAGGGTCCAATGTGGTCGGGGGAGGGCCCATGGCACTTCTTGCACCAGAACTCATAGATATATCTGGAAAATTGTCCACATCTTGATAGAACATAAAGTAGAGCTGTTACTTTGTAAGAAACAGAAAATTATTTTTCAAGCAATAATTGTTTCAAACAAACAATAATTTATGAGATATTTAGTTTGGTCATTTTATGCAAAAGAACTAGTTCTGGCCAACAGGAAGTGACAGTTGGTAATAGAGAGCATTATAAAATGTTATGTGTGTGTGTGTGTATATATATATAGATAGATAGATAGATAGATAGATAGATAGATATTAGATAGATAGATAGATAGATAGATAGATAGATAGATAGATAGATATTAGATAGATAGATAGATACTAATCCAGCACTCACACTTGAATGAAAAATCAAAGTTTAATTAAATGATCAATGTTTTGATTTGCCTCGGGATCTTTATCAAGATGCTAACACGGTGCAAACCACCCTCTTATATACTCAGTGATCCCTACAAGCACGGAACCCGCATAAATTGATAACTAGTAAAAGAATAAAAACTCATACTGATCGTCCCAGTTGGGTCCACATAAGTGAAATAAATCATAAAAAAATAGAAAACAATGACATAAAACAATACCTAATTCGCATAAGAAAGATGAAGAGGACAGCTCTGCTAGCCTCATACATATGAAAAACAACCATCCCCTGAGTTTATGTTACTACACAACACAAAGGCAGGGGGTTTTTTACAGTAAGGGCAGTAAAGCAATTTTTTGCCTCCGGATGTTGTGCTTGCAGATACTGTAACTGCTTTCAAAAAAAGCAACAGATACCTATTTAGCACAGAACAATATTGAGAATTATGACAGCTTGCTTAAATGCAGATACGTTGTTGATCCAGGGAAATATCCGACTGCCAGTTGGAGTAGGAAAGGAATTTTTTTACCCATGTGGGGCTTAATTGGAATTGGCTTCAATGTGTTGCTTTTTTTGCCCTCGGCTGGTTCAACAGGGGTGATTTGGCATGGGCTGCACTTGATGGATGCATGTCTTTTTTTCAGTCTCATCAATTATGTTACTATGTAATATCCATTGCAGAGCTTGGCTTACTGACAGGGGTGTCCATATAAATTTTGCCGGCGGGGAGGGGGCAAAGCCATAATATGACCCCCAGGCCAGCCCATCCAACCCCTTTGTTTATATGGAGGGGGTAATTGCCCCCCTCCGGACGCCCATGCTTACTGATTACAGAATACAGAACTGGTGAAACACAAGACATTTACCTACTGAGGGCAATACGTATGTCTACTAGTCCAGAGAGGTCCAATGCCATTTTCTGTCAAACAGGTCATCTGAGCATTGCAATGATTGTGAGGGACACTGGTTATGTAAGAGGGCTGTTTGCACTCTATTAGCATCTTGGTAAAGATTCTGAGGGAGATCAAAACTTTGATCATGTAACTAAACTGTGATTTGACTGTATTGCGTCTGACATATCTGTCATAAACTATTGTTTTAAATAAAAATATCTAACATAAATATAGGTCTTTTGACAAGCAATATGTTACAAACTGCCAGTTCTGCTTTAAGATATACAATATATTGCTTGTGCTGTTTTACATCAGGCTGTGGCAAACTATTTTGTTCTTACAGTACAGTGAAGCCTCCTGACCAGCAAGTGAGGGATACATAAGAAAATGGCTTCCCAATGCCTGCTGAAAATCAGCACCTGCAATATCATATATCTAAAGTTCTATCAAGGTGTGAAAACTTTAATGAGAAGGGATAAACAATAAATAAAGACAGAAATAATTTGATTGCACATAAAATTCCCTCTACTCCTGAATTAGATTTTGTTGAACTCATTGCAAATTTTTGGAAGCAACGGCATAAGATGTGGATGTCACAAGATGAATGATTAATTAAAATGTTAAAAGGATAGTAACACTTAATATGTAATAAATACATATATTGCAGGCTTCATCCTCTTGAGTAAAACAAGAGTGCTGCTACTGCTGAGAGGCATTTTATTCAAAAGTCATTGCAGATCAAACTTGAATATTTCAGTTGCAGGATCTCAATAGCCTGAAATTGTACTATAGCACTGTTGCTACACCATGCTATGGACAGATCGGGTCACTGGAACATCTATAGGATGGTGTAGAAACAGCGCACTGTAACATTTCAGGACAATGACATACTGCAACCAAAAAATTCAAGTTTGAGCTGTACTAATTTTTAAATAAAACAAATCTCAACATTGTGTGTGTACCCTTGTTTTGCTGAAGATAAATCCTACAATATATATTTTTTGCACACTGTGTTACTATCCATTTAATGTTGGTTTGCTCTGAATATTTTTAAGTGTATTTTAATAAATCTGTTCCCATCGCTTATTAAGCTGACACATTATGAGGTCGCTATGGAGAAGGCTGGAATGTTTGTAACAAAAGGAATTGGTAGTTAATTGTGCAAAAATGTACCAGGGGATAAAACAGGAAAAAAAATACCTATAATAACCAGGACAGGAAGACTAAGTAAACAAAAACGCCTGTCTAAAGGCCATATTCAGAATCCTAAAGAGGAGAAATTTTTGAGCAAACCGACTGCACTAAGGGGACAAATAAAAATATACCATATTTGCATACATGGAGCTTTTAACCTATTGAATGCCAAAGAAGTCTCCAACGCATTGCTACACAATATGTTGGAAACCTCTTTAGCCTTCAAGGGGGTTAAATGCCTCATTTAAAGGAATAGTACCTCTTTATTATAAAGAAATAATGTATTTAAGGCTTTTTCCCGCTGAGTAAAATAAAAATTACCTATACTGCTGGGTGATGCTTAGTTTCTTCAAAGTTCTGTTTTTTCAACTAAACAGTTAATGATTGGCCACCTAGTGTCCAGACTGTTGTTCTGTTGCATTCTATGGGAAAGGCAAGTCTCAGGCTTCAGTTCTACATAGAAACAGATTCATCACTTTGATCTGTTGCAGCTTTTAAATGAAGCATCTTCCAGCAGGGAGGGGGAGGGAAGGAAACAGAGACTTCTCAGGTTGATCCAGTTCATCTTACTGTCTGAGTAACCGTATAGATAAGCACACAAGGCACTTCCAAGTCTAGATGTAAAAGGGCATATCCTTTGTGGTCTTTGTAGTCTAGACCAGGGGTGATCCACGGAGATATATGACTGTCATTTTGAGCCATGAAGGAATTTTTTTTACCCACATAGAATTTAATTAGAAATAGCTTTTTTTTTTTTTCTTTTTTTTTTTTTTAGCCTTCCTCTGGATCAGCAGGGGTGATATGGCATGGGCTGGACGTACTTTTTTTTCCATCCTCATCAATTATATATAGGTAGATCACAATCGGCCAGTATATCACTAAAGGCCGTATGTTCAAAGAGATAACGACAAAACATTGCCGTATGAAAGACAAAATTAAGTAACTGAATGCATGAACGACATATTTTCTATAGAGTATACGACAAAAATCAAGTAATGTCCATTGTGTACGACAAAACTCCAGAACTGACAGACAAAGGGGCAGGGCAAGGGCGTGGCTAAACTATTCTCCAGTGTCATATAGAGGAAAAGAAAATTTGTCGTAACGAATGACAAAAAAATGTCTTTCAAAAGACAAAATTTGTTCGTTACCAAAAAATTAGAGGGAATGTGTTCTGAAAGTGAGAATTTTTGTTGTTAGTTAAGACATTTTTGTCGTTAGTTAAGACATTTTTTTGTTGTTCCATACGACAATTACGGTCAGGACAAATGATGTATTTCCAATCACAACTGACACTCTCTGAAAGTATTAATGATCTCAACGACATTGTACTTTGAAAAGTCGTTACAAACGACAAAAGCTATTTCACTACTTCTTTGAACATATGGCCCTAAGTGGTTACTAGTTGACCACAATAATATTCATGCTGCATAGTGTTTGCATTGTATACGTATCTAGCATTCTAGGACTTTTAAATCAATGGAAAATCTTGAACGATTTATTTATTCCCTACTGTGCATTTGGTTTGCCTCGGAATTACTTGTTTTTAACAATTAAAGGATCAGCAGGCTCCTTGATGATTGTTTTTACAATATTTTCCATGTTTTTTTGGTCCAATTTTATTCTATGTAGAGAGAGACAATATAAGCAGAAATATGTTGTGTAACATGCTTGAACGTGGTGACAAGGGTCAGCTGATGCGTTCTGGTAAGGTAGTAGATCATGTTAGGGTGACTAAGTAAGAGTAGATCCCATGACAAATTCTGGGCACTCTTCATCTAGACATTGTCTGTCCATCTTACCTGCTCAATTTCTGGTCAACATCTGCTTACACCTTGAATATATTACATATCCAAAGACAACTCCTAGTTGTCAACCAAACTTGCATCACACGGTTACATTGTCCAACAAACACTACAATATTTTTACTGTCCTTATGTTAGGTATCCTTATTGTATGGTTTCTAAAGAAATGTTAACATTATTTTACACTATGAGGATTATTTAAAGGGGAACTACCGCCCCGCAATAAGTTCACATTATTCAGTTCTTCATCTGGCGACTAGCTGCTTAGTAGCGCTTTTGGAGCCAATTTGAACATACGGCTTTTGGAGCCAATTGGCCAATTGGCTCCAAAAGGGACTGACAGCGCAGGCGCACGGACGTCACTATGATGAGATGTCCGTGCTTTCTGCTACTGTGAGCCTCCGAAAAAGTGGAATATCTTGTAAACCGGGTAATATTTCTGGCGACTAGCGCTACTAAGCAGCTAGTCGCCAGATGAAGAATTGAATAATGTGAACTTGTTGCGGGGTGGTAGTTCCCCTTTAATAAGAACTGGAGAAAAGCTGGAACAACCCAACTCTACCACAGGGGAGTTTAAAATTATGATTTATTTAAATAGGGATTTTAACCCCATGGTAGGGAGGTCTACAATACATCAGATACCTTTCTAGCATTCAAGGGTTTAAAGTCTTTATATTTAAATCAGAGGAAATTTTAATTTGTCCCTTATGGTGTGGTGGTTTGGTGCAGAATTGCTCAAGTTCACCTTTACCTGAAGATACTTTTAGTTAATTTTAAAGAAAATTAAAAACTATCTATATGTTGTACTAGCCATTTGTTTGTAATATAAATAGTTTTTTTAAGAAATGAACCTTTATTTGTTGGTGGCATTTTATGCTAATTCATATGCATACCTGGAAACTTTGTCTTCTAGAGTCCCCAGAGTGGTGCCACTGGGGGGAATATAAATTACGCAATTCTTGTCGCAAATGGGGTTTAATCATGGGTGAGGCTTAACAGACTGTGTCATTAAGTAGGTAGGGAGTGGGTGGGAAGTGGGCAGAACAGAATGGAAAGGAGGATAAGTGGGCAGAAAGTGGGAGGAACAGTGTGGGAAGGGGGAGAAGTGGCAGGAAGTGGGAGGAGCAGGGTGGGTAGGAGGAGAAGTGGGCAGGAAGTGGGAGGATCAGGGTGGGAAGGAAAAGTGGGCAGGAAGTGGGAAGAGCAGGGGGAGAAGGAAGAGATGTGGGCTGAGATTCATAAGAATCTCACTACCACTGGAGAATCAGTCTCTGTCCCTGTAATTACATGCAAAAACCAAAGTTTCCGGGGCAAATCCGGAGAGTTCCCAGGTATGTTAAAGTGTTGGACCAGTAACACCGCACACTGTGCCAGGAATGAATCTCTAGGCAGAGTCCACAAACTAGGGGCTTGTTCACATAGCACAGTGAGAGGTAAGTTTAGAATGGAACAGAACGAATTACGATACTGTGCACGGAACCAGCTTAAAGGGGAACTACCACCCCGCAATAACTTTACATTAATTAATTCTTCATCTGGCGACTAGCTGCTTAGTAGAGCTAGTCACCAGAAATATTACCTGGTTTCAAAGATTTTCCAGTTTTTCGGAGCCTCACAGTAGCAGGAAGCATGGACATCTCGTCATAGTGACGTCTGTGCGCCTGCGCTGTCAGTCCCTTTTGGAGCTGGCCGGCTCCAAAAGGGACTGACAGCGCAGGCGCACGGACGTCACTATGACGAGATGTCCATGCTTCCTGCTACTGTGAGCCTCCGAAAAACTGGAAAATCTTTGAAACCAGGAAATATTTCTGGCGACTAGCGCTACTAAGCAGCTAGTCGCCAGATGAAGAATTAATTAATGTAAAGTTATTGCGGGGTGATAGTTCCCCTTTAAAGTGACTCACTGTGCCACCACATTTTCTCTAAAACTATTTATTTTATAGAAAAATGATTAGCCCAGCATGCAAAACAGTTTATAATTTGTTGTAAAATAAACTTGTTTTAAGGTGTCAGGTCTACTTTACATCTCCCTCTGAAAATGGAGATCCATATATTTCCAAGTACACATGCTATTTCTATTTTGTTATGCTATTTAACCCCTTGATGAGGACCAGCAAACAGTTTCACAACCCACTGATACTCAGTGGGTTTTACATGGTTTTATTCACAATATATGAAAAATGTGGAAGAAATAATTTTCATTTACCACTAAATGTTTTTTCCATTAAAATGTCCCTATATGCGTTCTAAACCAACTCGATGTGTTAATTGAAGTCTTTCCAAACCTATTTCCTAATTCTAGATATAATCCAGGTATTTGGGTCAGTTAATGTTTATCCCTGCCTATATTAATGGTCTACAGCCATGATTTGTATGTGCAGAGAAGGTCATGGGACCATAAATGATGGGATCTAGACACCAAGTAATCGTTTTACCCTAGAGAGCAGGCCATGAAGGTGACATTGCATTTAACAGAACAATTTAGTTTGTGTTTGGTGTTTTCATATTTCCACCAATACGAATGCAATAGGATAAAAACAATATCTGTAATCAGATGCCAGTTTATGAAATTGTCCATGATTGTTCTCTTTATGTAAAATATATATATTTAGTCCTAAAGAGACCCTTCTTTTTCCAGAAGAACCGACTCCTTCACGTAAAATCAACAGCCCATCTGGAGTTGCTTACCCTCATGACGATGTCTCCGAATATGGCCTAAAGCAATTCAGTCCTCTGGCTTATCATAGGTTCCCTGCAGATCCCATGGGCAGATATGGACAGACAGATAGTGTAGGGCCAAAATACCACTTGGACCCTCTAAAGGCTGCAGGGGCTTCAGCTTTGAGTCCAAGGATTGAAATCACTCCATACCAAGAACTGATGAACTCATGTGGTTCATACCGCAGCCGAGATTCAGATATTTTGGCAGATTACCTGCCAAACTCAGCTGCTACTAGCCCAAGGGTCACGTTGCCTGTCCCTGGCTATGAGGGCTACAGAGAACCACTTTGCTTGAGCCCAACAGCTAGCAGTGGTTCTTCTGCAAGTTGTATTTCAGAGACAAATTTATCTCCTTACACATCCCCATGTGTTTCACCAAAAAATGGTCCTAATGATGACCTGTGTCCACAGTTACAAAATATCCATACTCATTATTCTCCTAGAGCTTCTCCAATAATGTCACCACGAGCAAGCATCACAGAGGACACCTTCCTGGGACCACATTCTCCATCCCCTCGACCCAACTCACGGTCGTCATCCCCAGGCTCAAAACGAACGTATTCTTGTGCTGAGCTCTACAATAGTCCACAATCCACAGTTTCTCCACGGCAGTCAAGAACCCCTTCTCCCCAGGCTTCTCCCAGGTTCCACCTAAGAGAAGATATCTCCTCTTTGAGTTACACTCACCCATCGGCTTCTGTTCATCTCATGGATGCCATGAACAACCTTACTACAGATTCTTCATGTGGTATTCCATCGAAAATGTGGAAAAACAGTCCAGATCCCTCTCCTGGGTCTTCCCAAAAGAATCTCCAGTGCCATATATATCAACCTGCTGAATATCTGGGGCCTTATGAGCAGGAGGAGAGGAAGAACGTGGATCCTGGATCGATTCTATTGATGCCTCCTACCTGGCCAAAGCAGCTGGTTCCTGCAATGCCATATTACAGGTATTGTTCATATTTCTACTATTTTTTTGTTTCTTTAACCCTTTAAGGACATGTGGGTTGTGCAACGCATTGCAATTTGTTGCTCACCCCTCTGGTCCTTAAAGGGTTAATATGCATTAATACGGTTATCATGATTCATTGCTTGCTAAAGACAGCTCCATCACAAGACTCCACCTTACGACAGCGACCTCTCTAACATCCATGTGCATAAAAGAGAATCAGATCTAGAGCAAACCAACGCGTTTTACTATCTCGCCAGTGATCAAGGTGTTTAAATCAATGGGAGTTTTAATTCTCCCCTACGGTACAGTTGGTTTGTCCCAAGATTGATCCTCTTTCATTTGAAGGTCCATAGAGCCTTGTGCAGAACATTTGAGAAGCAAACCGAACCAAAATTTGGAGTTTTAACCCCTTGAGTGCTAGAGAGGTCTCCAATACATTGTAAAGCAATAACACTGGAGACTTTGCTAACATTCAAGGGCACCCCTCTGGCACTCAAAGGTTTACAGACCCCAACTAAATCAGTGGACATGTTTTTTTTCTCCCCTGTGATGTAGTAAGTTTGCCCCCGAATTGCTGCAGTTGTCATTTTTGGATATTCCCTTAAAGGTTAAAAGTGGGCCTGTCACTCTGACATACAGTTAGTTCTTTTTAAAGATAATTGAAAGCTGCCTATATGTTGTGCTTATCATTTGTTTGTAATGTAAATCGGTTTTGAGAAACTGACCTTTATTTCTTGGTGTCACAGTGTGGCACTTTATGCTAATTAGTTTATGTGCTAGGTTAAAGGGATAGTAATACTTCGTTTTAACTTTATTTTATTTTGTAGGCATTAAAAAAACATGAAGAATGATATAAGTCTTATCTCTCAAACCTTTATGGTTTAAGAGATATTCACAAACAAAGTATCCCTTCCCTGTTCGACCAGATCAGAAGGGAGATGCCCAGGTAGACTGCAGAGAGGGACAATCTTCAATTAAGATAAGGGAAAAAGCTGAAAAACTTGTCAAGGGGGGAAGGGCTTTCATTGTTTTCATACAAAGAAAATTGTCCCCTTCTGTTATCTGTCCTGTCATTCAACCAGACTCACATTTGAGAAGAGATGGCTTACACTAGGTAAAAGGGGCGGGGAGGGGAACTTTGCTTGTGAATATCTCATAAACCATAAAGGTTTGAGAGATAAGACTTATATCATTCTTCATGTTTTTTTAATGCCTACAAAATAAAATAAAGTTAAAACGAAGTATTACTATCCCTTTAATAATACCACCCACTGCTATGGCATAGCCCTCACACATTGGCGTCTTTCTTTCTTTCTTTCTCCTTTTTAGTAAAAAGAGGCATTTAAAAGTCTAAGTGCCAGAGAGTTGTCCAACTCATTGCAACACAAAGCATTGGATAATTAACAACTCTGTGTCAGGCATAGGGATAAACCCTTGCCTTGTCAACCATAAATAAAAAACACAAACGCACAAAACACAAATAGCTCAGGAGTGCAATGGATGCAGTATTCATGGTGTGTCAGGGGATATCCCGCATGATAGAAAAACTACAATACCGAGTTCAGTCAAACACCATTACTGTTTCCTAAACTTACTACAATTAAGCAATTAGTGACCATTTATCTCTAATAGAGTACAGTAAAGAGCATGAGGCATCTGAAATATATTATATATTTCTGATTTTTATTTTGGGGTAAGGGTTCTATGAATGGCTCTCAAATTTGCCAAAACTTCAAACCTTTGATTTCCCTGCTGTGAACCATGTCTATTTTCTGCACATTATCAATTTATAATATTTGATTGTGCCAATAATATTTTATTGTACCTCCTCCTCTAGAAGCCAATACAGTAGTATAGTTTTAATTGCCACCATGGACAATTTATGAGGGGGGGAGATTCACTAAGTGGTGATAAAGTTCCTCGTATTTCCCACCCTTTTCTCCTCCTCTCCTTCCCACCCTGTTCCTCCTACTTCCTGCACACAGCCTCAAGTACCATGCCAATAAGCCCCACTTACCCGATTAAGCCCCACCCCTTTATGATGCAAATCACCTCATTTACATACCCTCGGTAGCCACACATGAGTCCTCTCCATGGGCTCAAGTGGATGAAGTTCCCTGCTATGGTAATTTGTGGCTCAGTTATGGAGACAGACTCACCTGTGCTTAATATCAAGGTAACTTGACCTGTTGGTGTGCCCCGAGTGTTGGAGTTGAAAATTACTGCTCTATATCTATCATAGGGGGAAAACCCAGAAAATAGAGGGTACCAATAATGCCTTATCACTCAACAGATACAATATAACAAGTGATAATCTGTATGCACTCAGGCGATTCAGTGGTTGAATGTGGCATAGTCCGTCCTCCAACTAATACTAGCAGACAGAGATAAAAGACCCACGTCTCTTTAAGTTATCTCTTGGACTGTAGAAACTCTCCCAAGTCTCCAACTAGTTAAGATAAAATATGTATTGCAATAAAATAATAAAGACCATAACAGGTTGATCTACGCGTTTCGCAACATAAGTTGCTTTATACAGACCAAACAGCTAAGTGGTAAAGCCCTTTGCGGAATATGGGTAAAGGCTTCCTATTCCTTTAAATTAAAGGGATAGTATTGTCACATTTTAATAAAAAGTAATCTTTTAGCTATTAAAAAACTAAGCTAAATACCCCCAGTCATATCTCTCAAACCTTTATGGTTTAAGAGATAATCGCAGCAAAAGTTTCCTCCTCATTCCCCTTTCCCTGACGTCAGCGCTCTAGCTGACTGCAGGGGAATTTGGTCCCGGGACCATCGGGGGCTCTTCAGCAGAGCTGAGATCGAGAGACATAAAAAGAGTTATTTCACTGGAATGGTCTACAAAGTGTGCTTGCAAACCAAGCACACGTTGTAGACCGTTACAGTGAAGTAACCACTACGAATTTTGTCCTTGTGCCTTTATTCAAGCAATAACATCTCCAATCCGTCCGGGATGTCATATGCATGCAGGTGGCCATGATAGTTACTGGCAGTTTTTTTCAGACTGAAGCAGGCAGCCAGACTAGCGTAATTAACCCTTTAAGGACCAGAGAGGTGTGCAGCGCATTGCTAAGTGGGAGGAGATTTGGTCCTGTGGTCCAGCCAGCAACTGTCATCATACTTCCCAACATTTCAAATGGCAAAAGAGGGACAGTTTAGTTTTAGGTGGTGTTGCTAGGGGTTTGGCTCGTGGGTTGGACATTACTGAGAATTTTTAGGTTATTTCATGACCAACTGTCACCTCTTAATTCAACTGAATAAAGTACCTAGAGCAAGAACAAAGCATTTTATTTACACCGACTAATTTCTAAATACATATAGTCAAGTGTAAACAAACATTAATGTGAGTTTTATCGCTGTGGTTCAGTGTGATACACTTATATACACACCACACAGTCTGATCTCTTAAACACAGGAACACCAGGGTGATACACTTATATACACACCACACAGTCTGATCTCCTAAACACAGGGACATCAGGGTGATACACTTATATACATACCACACAGTCTGATCTCCTAAACACAGGGACACCAGGGTGATATACTTATATACACACCACACAGTCTGATCTCCTAAACACAGGGACATCAGGGTGATACACTTATATACATACCACACAGTCTGATCTCCTAAACACAGGGACACCAGGGTGATACACTTATATACACACCACACAGTCTGATCTCCTAAACACAGGGACACCAGGGTGATACACTTATATACATACCACACAGTCTGATCTCCTAAACACAGGGACACCAGGGTGATACACTTATATACACACCGCACAGTCTGATCTCCTAAACACAGGGACACCAGGGTGATACACTTATATACACCACACAGTCTGATCTCCTAAACACAGGGACACCAGGGTGATACACTTATATACACACCACAAAGTCTGATCTCCTAAACACAGGGACACCAGGGTGATACACTTATATACACACCACAAAGTCTGATCTCCTAAACACAGGGACACCAGGGTGATACACTTATATACACACCGCACAGTCTGATCTCCTAAACACAAGGACACCAGGGTGATACACTTATATACACACCACAAAGTCTGATCTCCTAAACACAGGGACACCAGGGTGATACACTTATATACACACCGCACAGTCTGATCTCCTAAACACAGGGACACCAGGGTGATACACTTATATACACCACACAGTCTGATCTCCTAAACACAGGGACACCAGGGTGATACACTTATATACACACCGCACAGTCTGATCTCCTAAACACAGGGACACCAGGGTGATACACTTCTATACACAACACACAGTCTGATCTCCTAAACACAGGGACACCAGGGTGATACACTTCTATACACACCACACAGTCTGATCTCCTAAACACAGGGACACCAGGGTGATACACTTCTATACACACCACACAGTCTAATCTCCTAAACACAGGGACACCAGGGTGATACACTTATATACACACCACACAGTCTGATCTCCTAAACACAGGGACACCAGGGTGATACATTTATATACACACCACACAGTCTGATCTCCTAAACACAGGGACACCAGGGTGATACACTTATATACACACCACACAGTCTGATCTCCTAAAAAGAGGTACACCAGGGAGGGAAAGAGGGACAAAGGGATTTGGATCTGAAAGAGGGCTGCCTCTCCTAAAGAGGGACACTTGGGACGTATGTGTCATGTCTGCCTTTATCGGCATCACATCTAAGACGGATTGGAGATGTTATCTCTTGATCGAAAGCACCAGGGCAAATCTCATAAGGGCAATTATGATTTTTTTGGCCATAGTACGATCAATGGGAAGTTATTATTAGAATAAAATTAGAATGAAATAAATAAAATAATATAGAATTTGTGGGGCTTTTAACCACTTGTATTCTAGATAAGGTTCCAACGAATTTCTTTGCCTCCTTTAAAATCTTAGTATAAATCAAGGCGTTTTATTAGTTCTCCATAGTTCAGCTGATTTTCTCACAAATTACTCCAGTTTTCTTTTGTATATAATGCCCAGTAACCACATTCATGTGACTTGTATAATTCCAAAGAACTGTTTTATCACATAAACATGTCCTGTAAAGTGCTTCCAGAGCAGCTGAGGAATCTGGGTTGTCTGTGTCATCTGTGTGAGGACTGTAGATTTTCAGGACACGCACATAATTCCATGCCTTACTGTATAAGTAGTGCAATGTAGCAAGATATAGGATAAGTGATTAAAATAAATAGCAGAAGATAACACTGCAACTTGCTATGAGTTCTCTCCTTTTACAGGCCATTACCCAGAACCCCAGGCTACTAGGGGAGTTGTTAATTTCCCCCAAAAAATAAATAAACCGGGGCTTTCC
Source organism: Rhinophrynus dorsalis (assembly GCA_037306005.1). Lineage (NCBI taxonomy): Eukaryota > Metazoa > Chordata > Amphibia > Anura > Rhinophrynidae > Rhinophrynus > Rhinophrynus dorsalis. Next base: position 165,463,329 of record CM074727.1, read on the forward strand.
CCAGGGGAGGGCTGGCCTGGGGGGCAAGGGGGCAATTGCCCCCCAGGCTGGTCATGACTATGGGCCAGTGGGCCACTGCCTCACTCAATTTTCCATTTGCTGCTGTAAATAGAGTAAACAGAATTTAAGAAGCTACACGAGTATTGTAGCTCCATTTCAATTGTAAGCTCTGTGGTATCACTAGTGTAGCTCCATTTCAATTGTAAGCTCTGTGGTATCACTAGTGTAGTTCCATTTCAATTGCAAGCTCTGTGATATCACTAGTGTAGCTCCATTTCAATTGCAAGCTCTGTGGTATCACTAGTGTTGCTCCATTTCAGTTGTAAGATCTGTGGTATCACTAGTGTTGCTACATTTCAATTGCAAGCTCTGTGGTATCACTAGTGTAGATCCATTTCAATTGTAAGCTCTGTGGTATCACTAGTGTAGATCCATTTCAATTGTCATCTCTGTGATATCAGTAGTGCACCACCATTTCAGTTATAAGCTCTGAGGTATCACTTGACAATCTATAACATTAATGCCAGATATAACATTAACAAAAGGGGTTGGGCTGGGACATTGGGCTGGAGCGGTAATAGAAATAGGCCACTTAATTGTACTCACCCCCAGGCCAAAAGTTGCCAACCCTCCCCTGGCTTTCCCCAAAACCCCAGGGGTTAAGTCAAACTGGTATATTATTAGTGCACTGTGCAGGCCAGTTTCAATATTACTTTAAGGCAGTGGTTCTCAATCTTTTTTTGCTTGGGGCACCCCTAATATATAATCTAGAACATTTGGGGCGCCCCTAACATAGTTAATGTACTTTATCAAGGGCATAATGAAGGGTACAATACATAAATATACAGTTAAGTTATTATTCCTTACAATAATAGTAACAAAACTAAACATATTGTGCAGAACAATTTCTATTAAACCCTGGTTGAGAATTACTGTTTTAAAGGGATAGTATTACTTCAAAATTAATTAATAAACTGAGTTAAATGACACCAGCGGCATCTCTCAGACCTTTATGGTTTAAGAGATAGCCGCTTTCAAAGTTTCCTCTCCCCTGCTGTCAGATTTCTGCTGCCAGCAGGGGAATCTGGTCCCGGGACAGGCGGAGGCTCTTAAACAGAGCCGATATCTCTTATGTGCTAAGGCAGGAAATTACCCAGAATCCATGTCTGAAGTGGAAGCTCTGTATTCTGTGTCTTTATGTGGTAAGGCAGGTCATTACCCAGAATCCCTGGCTGTAAGGTAAGCACTATACAATGCATGATTATATAGTGGAATAGATCATCATGTTAGATCCCTTGCTGCAGTGAAAACTCTGTATGCAGATAAGGAAGGTCATTACCCAGAATCCCTGGCTGCAGTGGTAACTCTGTATTCTGTGTCATGATGTGGTGCGGCAGGTCATTACCCAGAATGCCTGGAAGCTCTGTAGCCTGAGCAGGCACGTGCACACATAGACACCAAGGGGAGCTAGAGCACCTGCCCTTTTTGTCCAAAGTGCCCTTGTACCCTTTTAACAAAAAAAATAACATAAATAAATTATGAGAAGTGCCCTTTTTTTCATTTGAGCCCCTGCCCCCCAAAATGTCTGTGCACGTCCCTGAGCCTGAGTGATGATATGGTAAGGCAGGTCATTACCTAGTATCCCTGGTTGCAGAGAAAGCTCTGTATGTTGTGTGATTATAGGATAAGGCAAATCAGTACCCAGAATCCCTTGTTGCAGTGAAAGTGCTGTATGCTGTGTGATTATGCGATGTTGGGTTCTTGGATGAGTATAATACATGTGACTATATTCATAAATATTATTTATCTTTACTTGTGAAAGATAAAGATGCAATGAGACGATTGTTATCTTGCGAACCAGGGCAATAAAGTTATAGCATGTGATGTTTGCTTGTGATACAAATTCCGGATTGTGATTGCCTTATACCTATACAGTTCTAAATAGTCATATCACAAGCAATTCCATTCCATTAGAATACACAACAGGAGACTTTTATTACAAGAGATAAGTATGCAGAGCCCCTCCCAGAATACAATATTATAGAAGATTCTCCTGGCTCTGAGTGCAAGAATTACAGTTCCACTAATTTTCAAAGGAAACTTTATGTTGCTGCAACATCTTGCAACGCAGGCTTGGATTCTCTTGCAGGTCATGCATGCATATCACTGGTTTTATGTAACAGATTCATACAGAAGTCTACTGGACAGTTTATGGATATAACGAGGAATAAAGTTATCATCTGCAAGGGAATCCAGGCCTAAATCAGCTGTGTGAACTAGGCCTTACACAAGGGCTAGTCAGTTGCTTGACCTGTAGCTGTTGAAAACTACAACTATCAACGCCAACTAGCCAACGATGGAAATTGTAGTCCCTGAACTCTGGAAGTCCAACAGTTGACTAGACCTTTCTTACACCTTCAGATTGTTTAGAACAACATTTCTATATCCCTCTTCTCCTTATATGAAGACACGGCACGCATATCATGTTACAAAAGAAGAAATGTGGAATAACAACATATTTTATTTACAGGACAGTTACCTTCAGTAGGACCAATAAATCTCATAAGGCACTGAAAGTGCCGAAGAACTCTTACATATTCTTTTGTTATTTTGAAACACAGCCCAGATGACTAGATGTGAAATTAACTGAATATTCATTTTTTTGTTCAAAGAGAAGTAACATTTTGCTATTCCCAGATGTCATGTCTACAGAGGATGAAATGACCATACTTGGGAACTTCATCCTGTGGCTCCCCCAGACATTGGTCATGGGCTACAGCTAGGCATATTTTAATAATGTGATCAGCTTCACAAAGAGGGTGGAGCTTAATTGGGTGGGACTTACCATGATTGTGCTGGGTAAGTGGGTGGAACAGGATGGGAAGGAGAAGACACAGGAAGAAAGTGGCAGAACAGGGTGGGATGGAAGAGAAGTGGGAGGAGAGTGGGTGGAACAGGGTGAGAAGGAGGAGAAGTGAGTGGGAAGTGGTGGAAAAGGGTGGAAAATGGGTGGAACACGGTGAAAAAGAAGAGAAGTGGTGGGAAAGAGTAGAGGTGTAGGGGAGTGGGGGGAACAGGATGGGAAGGAGGAAAGGTGAGTGGTAAATGGACGGGAAGGAGGAGAAGTAGGCAGGAAGTGGACTGAATTGGGAGGAACAGGGTGGGAAGGAGGAGAAGCGGGAGGAACAGGGTGAGAAGGAGGAGAAGCGGGAGGAACAGGGTGGGAAGGAGGAGAAGTAGGCAGGAAGTGGACTGAACAGGGTGGGAAGGAGGAGAATTGAGAGGAACAGGGTGGGAAGGAGGAGAAGTGGGAGGAACAGGGTGGGAAGGAGGAGAAGTAGGCAGGAAGTGGACTGAACAGGGTGGGAAGGAGGAGAATTGGGAGGAACAGGGTGGGAAGGAGGAGAATTGGGAGGAACAGGGTGGGGAGGAAGAGAAGTGGGAGGAGAGTGGGTGGAACAGGGTGAGAAGGAGGAGAAGTGGGTGGGAAGTGGTGGAAAGGAGGAGAAGTGGGTGGAACATGGTAAAAAAGAAGAGAAGTGGTGGGAAAGAGTAGAGGTGGAGGGGAGTGGGGGGAACAGGATGGGAAGGAGGAAAGGTGAGTGGTAAATGGATGGGAAGGAGGAGAAGTAGGCAGGAAGTGGACTGAACAGGGTGGAAAGAAGGAGAATTGGGAGGAACAGGGTGAGAAGGAGGAGATGCTGGAGGAACAGGGTGGGAAGGAGGAGAAGTAGGCAGGAAGTGGACTGAACAGGGTGGGAAGGAGGAGAAGCGGAAGGAACAGGGTGAGAAGGAGGAGAAGCGGGAGGAACAGGGTGGGAAGGAGGAGAAGTAGGCAGGAAGTGGACTGAACAGGGTGGGAAGGAGGAGAATTTGGAGGAACAGGGTGGGAAGAAGGAGAATTGGGAGGAACAGGGTGGGAAGGAGGAGAAGCGGGAGGAACAGGGTGGGAAGGAGGAGAAGTGGGCAGAGTTTCTCAGGAACTCACCACCGCCGGAGAAACAGCCTCTGTCACAGGCGACCTGGTAGTTAACTCTAAAAACCCATGTCTGAAGAAGGGACCTTAGTGTCCTGAAAGCTTGCCCTTGTTATGTCCTCAGATAGCCATTAAAAGGTATCACCTTTATACCACTCTTGTGAGTTTTTTGCTACTCTGAATCCTATCTACTCCACTGGCTAACACGGTCCCATCTTTTTTCTGTGTATAAGATAATGATCTACACTCTATATTGCAGGCATTGCATATAGCTCACAGCTCATTTGAGCTTTTAAAAACAGGCCATAAACTCCTTAATTTGAAGGCTTAACTCACCAGTCTGATTGACAAGACTTAGAGGTCAGCTGTGAAGTTCAGTAGCAAGGGAACTGTAGAACCTGTTCAGTCACTGATGTGTTAATTCCTGCTCTGCTGCTTGTCAACATTTATCTAGCTGTAACCCTTTGATTGGCTGGTTCTCAATCCTTTTTTTGTTCAGGGAACATAAATATGCACTATTGATTGTTCTGGGCACCTTTAACATTTCGACCCTTTGATTGCCAGAGGGGTACGGAATGCATTGCTTTGCAATGCATTCCGTACCCCTTTGGCACTCAAAGCATTAAAGGGACAGTAATGTACCATACATTTTTTTATAGATTTGTAGAAGGTAAAAAAAGAATCTCATTGCCACAAACCCCGTCTCTCAAACCACTATGGTTTGAAAGATATTGGCAGTCCTCCCTCCCCTTCTCCTGACATCAGCGTCTAGATGACAGCAGAAGATCCCAGTCCTGGGACCAGCCGGCGGCTCTGCAGCAGAGCTGAAATGCCGTTATTACAAAATAATTACTTCGTTGGAAAGGTCTGAGAGACGAGGTTTCTGGCAATGAGATTCTTTTTTTTTTTTTTACCCTCTACAAATCTATAAAAATATTTTTTTAGGACATTACTGTCCCTTTAATTGTCATTTTTCAAGGGCGTTATAATCCCTGGTACAAATAAGTAATATATATATTGATATTTTTAGGTCTCACAATCAGAAAACAAACATATCGTACATAAATGTACATTTGAAACTCAGGGTTCAGATTTTTGTCAAAGTGGATGTCTGTGATGGCACCAAACGGACATGGAACCCTGGTTGAGAATCACTGATTCAAGAGATAACAGAGGAGATGCGCTAGGGTGTGAGGTGTGCTGGAGAGATGGCTCAGCTGGTTAAGGCGCCAGCTGTCGAATCTGCTAAGGCCATGAGGTTGCAGGTTCTAGTCCCGGTAAAGTAAGCTCAGCCTTTCACCTTTCTAAGATAGATCGAATGACTCCAGGGCATACTTGAAAACAAGAGACAATCTCAATGTGTTCTTCCTGGTAAAATGCTTTCACAAAAAATGGAGAGGACCATAGCTGGGATCTCTTCGGATCTATCCTGGAAACTGAGGTTTTTGTAGCTGATTACCGGGTCTCCAGAGACAGAGGCTGATTCTCTGGTGGTGGGGAGTGTTACGGTTCAGTACACTCAGAAACGGAAGTTTTAGGTAAAAACACAATTTTATTGAAACACAAAGAATAATAGTAACCCTCACGGGTCCAGCATACAGTAATATGATAAGCTGACACAAGACAGGTTACAATAGTATGATTAACCCACATGGGTCCAGTATGTAGCACAGTAATACAGTACTGACACAGGTCAGGTAAATCACAAATGATACAGTGTAAGAATGACCATGAGCAGCAATATAGGCCAATGACTGGATTGATCTCAAAGTAGGTAGGCCCAATGTAACTCTCTACGCAGGGAGTCACAACAGCGACTGACACGTATGAATAGGTTACTCCAGTGTAGGTCTGGCAAGGCAATATAGGAGGACTGCTGCAAAGTGAACACCCACCGGAGACTACAGACAGTGTGAATCAATGTGAAGTGCAGCAGAAAATATAATGCGCCCAACTGAGACTATAGACTTGAACACAAAGGCCCAGCAACGCCCCTGAAGGGGTAAACGTACGCTCCGGTCTATAACGAGGAGACTACCTGAGGCGCCCAAACGTACCCAACCTCAGTAATGACACAAACAGACCAAGCGTTTGTGGTGCTAATCGGAATCACCGGAGGGTCACACAGGGCACAGTGTGCGAATGGGTAGAGAACTGGACTACTATGCAAAACCGGATAATCGGTGCTCTGGCAAGCCCACAGGACTAGATCAACAGCATAAGTGGAGAGGCTAAATGAGCAGGAACGTAACTGAAGCAGGATCTTCAACCCAGCCGGGTCGGTACACGGAGCAGGAATGTCAGCCAAGTCGATACGGTGCACGGAGCAGGATCGCCAAACACGCCGGGTCGGTACACAGAGCAGGAACGTCAGCCGGGCCAGGTCAACACAGGAACAGGAATTTCAGCCAATCCGGGTCGGTACACAGAGCAGGAGTGATCAGCAAGCAGAGTAGTCAAACAGTCCGGGTCATACACTGGTATCAAATAGGAGAAAAAGGAACTAGCACTAGGCAACAGATACACTACGAAAGGGTAACCCCTAAGTGACAGCCCAAGGTATATAAAGGCTGTCACTAGGCGGGGCTACAAAGTGCAGCCAATGAAAAGGCACCACGAAGTAAATATGTCAGAATGTCGCATGAATCACGGGCACCGTGATAGGGAGTTTCTGATTAAACTCTGCCCACTTCTATTCCCTCCCAGCCTGTTCCTCCCACTTCCCCTTTTTCCCCACCCAGTTCCTCCCATTTCCTGTCTACTTTGTGACACTCCCACTAAGCCACACCCCCACCTGTGAGTAAGCACCACCCCTTTTTGACACAAATCACATCATTTTATTCCCCGGTGGCACTCCAGAACACAAAGTTCCCAGGCATGGAGATAACTTCTCCAGTGATATCACTTCTCTAGTTCCTGTGTTATTCTAAGGAGCCAATGCACTAAGATTTTTCCAGCTCTGGGGATCTTAGTACATAGGCTCCATTGAATTAAATAGGAACTGGGGAAGTGATATCACTGGAGACATCATTTCTACTCCTCTTTATCAATCCTTAGTGCATAACCCACCCTATCATTAATTCATTCTGGATGTCAGGTTCACTGAGGCAGACCCACAGTAAATGGAAGTTTTTCCAAACTAATGCAGGAAGAGTGCGTGAGCTTCCTTAACTCTTTAAAGACCAGAAATTGCTAAGGAATAGCACACTCTCCCGGTCCTATAAGGATTAAGATTACCAGGTGCAGTGAGAGAGGTTGAGGTCCTGCCAGCAACTGTCATGTCGGCCTCCATGGATATGACATCCAGGTCTGATAAAAGATGCCATCTCTTGAACAAAGGCACAGTGATAAAATTCTTACAGGCTGTTGGGGTTTTCTGGCCATAGTAAGGTAATTGTATGTGTGCGAGGGTGTTATTATTATTATTATGACATTTTAGTTCTCCTTAAAATAGGGCTTTTAATCAGTTGAAAGATGTCTACAATGCATTCAAAGGTATGACACTTTGTGTGTCATAGGGGTGCGCAATGCATTGCAGAGCAATGCATTACACATCCCTATGGCACCCAAAGGGATAAAAGCCCTATTTAAATTTGAATCTGGGAATATTTATGGGACATTTGTGGATCGTTTTCTTTTCCTATGACGAGGCAAGAACCAGGATGTATAAAATGACTTGTGTTTGGGGTCAGTGGACAGCCAGGTGGTGGGAGACGAGCTCTCGTCAAAAAAAGGTCAAGCCCAGCGATCTGTCCCCTACTCTTATTACTCTGTGGCAATGCTGCCAGATCAGGATCTGGTGGATGACACCTTATCATCCTCAGACTAACAGTGTATGTGAACTCTTTGATGGTACCCTTAAGCGGATACTGAATGCCTTCTTAGATGGAGGATAGGAAAGGTAGTAGCAGCATTTCCTGTTTGTATACAGGGTAGGGCTGCAGGAAACCACAGAGTTCTCACCTTTCCAGCTACTCTCTGACTCTGCCATGGGGGTACTGGCAGGAAGGGTGGGGGGCCAATGAAGACGGAACCCCAGTGTAGGGTGACTAGACCTCACCTTTAACCACCATATGAAAAATACAGACTGAGTTGATTTCAGTGTAGTCCAGAAATATACCTATTTCCTATGTGTTAAAGGTGAGGTCTGGTCAGCCTACCCCAGTGGTAAAATATGTATTGCAGTTACAGGAACAGCTGTAGAATTTATCCAGCCTAGACCAGGATCACCTCTGGTCAGCCCAGGCTCAATCACAGGCTTAGTATGATCAGAGAGTTCAGACCAGGAAAAATGTGGAGGGTCAGAAGGTATTAGTTCTGGAGCTCAATCCACAGGGTGAATTTTAAGCTCCCTGGAACAGCCCAAAATATATCCAACACTAATTACGTAGTATCCTGCTCTCCAGAGGAGAAACGGCAGAAGATCCTTCATGTGAATATGACCAATGAGTTCCATGAGCATGGTACTCTGGTAATGGCCATCCGTCACCTTCCAGAAGGGGAATAAGAGTGGGGGACTTTCCCAATTTACTAACTACTGTCAGTGGTTCAGTGATGTGAGTATCTGCCCAGAGCTTAAGCTGAGCCAGCAATAAGAGTTAAATGATCTCCTGGAAGTCTATGCTGGGCTGTTCACCTCTTGACCTGCACTGACCACCTCCTCGATGACCCACCAGGTATATACTCCAATCCAAGTCCCCATACAGAGACCTCACTATCATGTTTCGAAATCTGCCTGGCAGTCAATGAGAGATGAGATTGAAGAGATGCTGACATTGTAAGTCATTCAGCCACTGACCAGTCCCGAAGCTTCCCCGATCATTTTAGTCTCCAAAAAAATTATGGCACGTCCAGGTTTTGTGTGGACTATCCACAATCTGAATCACCAAACAGTCATCGATGCCTACCAGGTGTCCCGGACAGATGATCGGCTACATCAATTAGCCAGGGCTCAGTAAATGTCCTTGCTATAGCTCAGCAAGGGATTTTGCCAGATCCCTTTGTCAGATTCCATAAAACCCCAAATTGCATTCATCACCCCAATTGTTTTTGTATGCATTTCTGGTAATATTATTTGAAATGAAGAATGTTCCAGCAACCTTCAGACTTTTGGTGGACAGGTTGCAGGAGAAATGGAGGCACTGCGCAGCTCTGGATTCCAGTGTTTGATTGTTAGAATAACATGACCTTTTAATGTTTTAATAACCAGGGGGCTTGCCAGCCATTGCTTCTCAAAGCATTGAACACCCATCTTGTTATTAATGGAGTAGAAAATGAATGCCAGTTGTATTTTAAAAAAATGCCAAATATATTGCTATGTCTGCAAAAGGGCAGGTAGAAAGGAAACCTATATGCCACTTGTTAAAAAAAAACAGCAGATAGAAAAGGAAATAAATGCAGTTTTTTTGTGAAAGGTCATGTTGTTGTAACATAGACTTAATGTAACATTCTTTAAGTACAGATGAAGCAGGAACTAGGAGCGGAATGTAAGAAACATGCGCAATTGCTATATACAGTGTACTTTTGATGGTAAAATCATACCTCTCAAGTCTCCCTCTTTAGGAGGGATAGTCCCTCTGTGAGACCCAAATCCCTCTGTCCCTCTTTCCCACCCGGGTGTGTTTAGGAGATCAGACTGTGAGGTGTATATATAAGTGTATAACCCTGGTGTCCCTGTGTTTAGGAGATCAGACTATGTGGTGTGTATAGAAGTGTATCACCCTGATGTCCCTGTGTTTAGGAGATCAGACTGTGTGGTGTGTATATAAGTGTATCACCCTGGTGTCCCTGTGTTTAGGAGATCAGACTGTGTGGTGTGTATATAAGTGCATCATCACCCTGGTGTCCCTGTGTTTAGGAGCTCAGACTGTGTGGTGTGTATATAAGTGTATCACCCTGGTGTCCCTGTGTTTAGGAGATCAGACTGTGTGGTGTGTATATAAGTGTATCACCCTGGTGTCCCTGTGTTTAGGAGATCAGACTGTGCGGTGTGTATATAGGTGTATCACCCGGGTGTCCCTGTGTTTAGGAGATCAGACTGTGTGGTGTGTATATAAGTGTATCACCCTGGTGTCCCTGTGTTTAGGAGATCAGAATGCGTGGTGTGTATAAGTGTATCACCCTGGTGTCCCTGTGTTTAGGAGATCAGACTGTGTGGTGTGTATATAAGTATATCACCCTGGTGTCCCTGTGTTTAGGAGATCAGAATGTGTGGTGTGTATATAAGTGTATCACCCTGGTGTCCCTGTGTTTAGGAGATCAGACAGTGTGGTGTGTATATAAGTGTATCACCCTGGTGTCACTGTGTTTAGGAGATCAGACTGTGTGGTGTGTATATAAGTGCATCATCACCCTGGTGTCCCTGTGTTTAGGAGATCAGACTGTGTGGTGTGTATAGAAGTGTATCACCCTGGTGTCCCTGTGATTAGGAGATCAGACTGTGTGATGTGTATATAAGTGTATCACCCTGGTGTCCCTGTGTTTAGGAGATCAGACTGTGTGGTGTGTATATAAGTGTATCACCCTGGTGTCCTTGTGTTTAGGAGATCAGACTGTGTGGTGTGTGTATAGAAGTGTATCACCCTGGTGTCCCTGTGTTTAGGAGATCAGACTGTGTGGTGTGTATAGAAGTGTATCACTCTGGTGTCCCTGTGTTTAGGAGATCAGACTGTGTGGTGTGTATATAAGTGTATCACCCTGGTGTCCCTGTGTTTAGGAGATCAGACTGTGGGGTGTGTATATAAATGTATCACCCTGGTGTCCCTGTGTTTAGGAGATCAGACTGTGTGGTGTGTATATAAGTGTATCACCCTGGTGTCCCTGTGTTTAGGAGATCAGACTGTGTGGTGTGTATATAAGTGTATCACCCTGGTGTCCCTGTGTTTAGGAGATCAGACTGTGTGGCGTGTATAGAAGTGTATCACCCTGGTGTCCCTGTGTTTAGGAGATCAGACTGTGTGGTGTGTATATAAGTGTATCACCCTTGTGTCCCTGTGTTTAGGAGATCAGACTGTGTGGTGTGTATAGAAGTGTATCACCCTGATGTCCCTGTGTTTAGGAGATCAGACTGTGTGGTGTGTATATAAGTGTATCACCCTGGTGTCCCTGTGGTTAGGAGATCAGACTGTGTGGTGTGTATATAAGTGTATCACCCTTGTGTCCCTGTGTTTAGGAGATCAGACTGTGTGGTGTGTATATAAGTGTATCACCCTGGTGTCCCTGTGTTTAGGAGATCAGACTGTGTGGTGTGTATAGAAGTGTATCACCCTGGTGTCCCTGTGTTTAGGAGATCAGACTGTGTGGTGTGTATATAAGTGTATCACCCTGGTGTCCTTGTGTTTAGGAGATCAGACTGTGTGGTGTGTGTATATAAGTGTATCACCCTGGTGTCCCTGTGTTTAGGAGATCAGACTGTGTGGTGTGTATAGAAGTGTATCACCCTGGTGTCCCTGTGTTTAGGAGATCAGACTGTGTGATGTGTATATAAGTGTATCACCCTGGTGTCCCTGTGTTTAGGAGATCAGACTGTGTGGTGTGTATATAAGTGTATCACCCTGGTATCCCTGTGTTTAGGAGATCAGACTGTGTGATGTGTATATAAGTGTATCACCCTGGTGTCCCTGTGTTTAGGAGATCAGACTGTGTGGTGTGTATATAAGTGTATCACCCTGGTGTCCCTGTGTTTAGGAGATCAGACTGTGTGATGTGTATATAAGTGTATCACCCTGGTGTCCCTGTGTTTAGGAGATCAGACTGTGTGGTGTGTATAGAAGTGTATCACCCCGGTGTCCCTGTGTTTAGGAGATCAGACTGTGTGGTGTGTATATAAGTGTATCACCCTGGTATCCCTGTGTTTAGGAGATCAGACTGTGTGATGTGTATATAAGTGTATCACCCTGGTGTCCCTGTGTTTAGGAGATCAGACTGTGTGGTGTGTATAGAAGTGTATCACCCCGGTGTCCCTGTGTTTAGGAGATCAGACTGTGTGGTGTGTATAGAAGTGTATCACCCTGGTGTCCCTGTGTTTAGGAGATCAGACTGTGTGGTGTATATAGAAGTGTATCACCCTGGTGTCCCCTGTGTTTAGGAGATTATACTGTGTGGTGTGTATACAAGTGTATCACCCTGGTGTCCCTGTGTATAGGAGATCAGACTGTGTGGTGTGTATAGAAGTGTATCACCCCGGTGTCCCTGTGTTTAGGAGATCAGACTGTGTGGTGTGTATAGAAGTGTATCACCCTGGTGTCCCTGTGTTTAGGAGATCAGACTGTGTGGTGTGTATATAAATGGATCACCCTGGTGTCCCTGTGTTTAGGAGATCAGACTGTGTGGTGTGTATATAAGTGTATCACCCTGGTGTCTCTGTGTTTAGGAGCTCAGACTGTGTGGTGTGTATATAAGTGTATCACCCTGGTGTCCCTGTGTTTAGGAGATCAGACTATGTGGTGTGTATATAAGTGTATCACCCTGGTGTCCCTGTGTATAGGAGATCAGACTGTATGGTGTGTATATAAGTGTATCACCCTGGTGTCCCTGTGTTTAGGAGATCAGACTATGTGGTGTGTATAGAAGTGTATCACCCTGGTGTCCCTGTGTTTAGGAGATCAGACTGTATGGTGTGTATATAAGTGTATCACCCTGGTGTCCCTGTGTTTAGGAGATCAGACTGTGTGGTGTGTATATAAGTGTATCACCCTGGTGTCCCTGTGTTTAGGAGATCAGACTGTGTGGTGTGTATATAAGTGTATCACCCTGGTGTCCCTGTGTTTAGGAGATCAGACTGTGTGGTGTGTATAGAAGTGTATCACACTGGTGTCCCTGTGTTTAGGAGATCAGACTGTGTGATGTGTATATAAGTGTATCACCCTGGTGTCCCTGTGTTTAGGAGATCAGACTGTGTGGTGTGTATATAAGTGTATCACCCTGGTGTCCCTGTGTTTAGGAGATCAGACTGTGTGGTGTGTATATAAGTGTATCACCCTGGTGTCCCTGTGTTTAGGAGATCAGACTGTATGGTGTGTATAGAAGTGTATCACCCTGGTGTCCCTGTGTTTAGGAGATCAGACTGTGTGGTGGGTATATAAGTGTATCACCCTGGTGGGCCTGTGTTTAGGAGATCAGACTGTGTGCTGTGTATATAAGTGTATCACCCTGGTGTCCCTGTGTTTAGGAGATCAGACTGTGTGGTGTGTATATAAGTGTATCACCCTGGTGTCCCTGTGTTTAGGAGATCAGACTGTGTGGTGTGTATAGAAGTGTATCACCCTGGTGTCCCTGTGTTTAGGAGATCAGACTGTGTGGTGTGTATAGAAGTGTATCACCCTGGTGTCCCTGTGTTTAGGAGATCAGACTGTGTGGTGCGTATATAAGTATATCACCCTGGTGTCCCTGTGTTTAGGAGATCAGACTGTATGGTGTGTATATAAGTGTATCACCCTGGTGTCCCTGTGTTTATATGATCAGACTGTGAGGTGTGTATAGAAGTGTATCACCCTGGTGTCCCTGTATTTAGGAGATCAGACTGTGTGGTGTGTATATAAGTGTATCACCCTGGTGTCCCTGTGTTTAGGAGATCAGACTGTGTGGTGTGTATATAAGTGTATCACCCTGGTGTCCCTGTGTTTAGGAGATCAGACTGTGTGGTGTGTATATAAGTGTATCACCCTGGTGTCCCTGTGTTTAGGAGATCAGACTGTGTGGTGTGTATAGAAGTGTATCACCCTGGTGTCCCTGTGTTTAGGAGATCAGACTGTGTGGTGTGTATATAAGTGTATCACATTGCTCCACAGCAATAAAACTCACATTGTTTAACCCCTTCGCATCCGATGATGTACCTGGTCGTTAAAGGGTTAAACTACAGTGTCTGTGTTTATAAATTAGTCTGTGTAAATAAAATACTTTGGTCTTGTTATAAATCATTTATTCAGTTACATAAAGAGGTGTCAGTAGGTCAGTAAATAACCTAAAAATTCTCAGTAATGCCCAGATCACTAGTCACGCCCCCAACAACACCCATTAAAACAGAGGGATCCCTCTTTGACCATCTGAAATATTGGGAGGTGTGGGTAAAATGATTAGCACTAAAATCTTTCTGAATTGAGCATGTTTTTTTTCTCAATTAGAAAACGTTTGCTCATTTTTTAGCGAATGTGTTTCAAGAAGTGGGCGTTGCTAAATTGTCAGCCATTTGTGAGAGGATTAGCAATTGCGTCTAATTCGGCAAAGCAATTAGCAATAATTTTCATATGTCTGGCTAACTTTGCCACGAATTTAGGAGCATGTGCTAAGTTTGTCGTTAATTTAGAAGCATTCGCCAACTTTGCTGTCAATTTTGGAGAATGTGCTATTTAGTACAAAGTCATTAATAGGTTTCTTGCATCAAAACGTGAGCAATCTCAAATGCAACATAAATTTAAGGCTTTTATAAAATAGTGAATTCTCTACTTTCATGCATCCCCCATAAGGGTAAGGCAAGAAACGTGTGCAATCGCTATTTACTGTATACTTTAGATCATAAAATGATTAGCACCAAAATCTTTCTGAATTAAGCATGTTTTTTCTCAATTAGCGAACGTTTCCTTTTTTTTTAGTGAATGTGTTTCAAGAAGTGGTTGTAGCTAAAATGTCAGCCATTTTGTGAGAGGATTAGCAATTGTGCCTAATTCAGCAAAGCAATTAGCACACACTTTAATATGTCTGGCTAACTTTGCCGTTAAAGGGATAGTAATACTTCGTTTTATCTTTATTTTATTTTGTAGGCATTAAAAAAACATGAAGAACGATATAAGACTTATCTCTTAAACCTTTATGGTTTGAGAGATATTCACAAGCAGAGTTTCCCCTCCCGCCCCTTTTACCTAGTGTAAGCCATCTCTTCTCAGATGTGGAATCCAGTCCATAGACCAGACAGATAACAGAAGGGGACACAATCTTCTTCCTATGAGAACAATGAAAGCCCTTCCCCCCTTGACAAGTTTTTCAGGTTTTTCTCTTATCTTAATTAAAGATTGTCCCTCTCTGCAGTCTACCTGGGCACCTCCCTTCTGATCTGGCTGAACAGTGTTACATCAGTAAAAGGGGCGGGAGGGGGATACTTTATCATTGAATTTCTCTTGAACTACATCTCTGACAGTATTGAAATAACTCTCTCCATGGCCCAAATACTATGATGATTAATTAGAGCTGATTTTATTATGAAACATTACTATCCCTTTAATTTAGGAGTATGTGCAAACTTTGCCATTAATCTAGGAGCATGTGCTAACTTTTCCCTTAATTTAAGAAAATGTGTTATTCAATATCAAGGCATTAATATGTTTTTTGCATAAAAAAAGTGAACAATCACAAACAGCACATACATTTGTGGTATTTGTAAAATAGCAAACTCTGCACTTTTTTGCATTCTTCTATAAGCATCAAAATGACACTGAAGCTCTGTAACATTCTTCAGTCACTGGTGAATCAGGAACTAGTATCACATGTAAATGTGTTCTCACAGCCTGTGGAAAAACACTACTTGCAGTTTTATACTTATCTTAAAGTGATAGTTAAATTTGCACATTCTGAAAGTGCATACTATGTCAAATCAAATTGCCTGTATTTATATTTATATATATATATATATATATATATATATATATATATATATATATATATATATATATGTATATATATATATATATATATATTTTTTTTTTTTTTTTTTTTTCATTTTCACCAGTATCTCTATAGTTCAATATCTATGACACAGATCTGTATCTGTTTGCAGACACAATATGTAAAAGATACAGCACACTCGGCGCTACAGGGATTGTGTTACATTGTATCACTATCCTGCTTTGATGGCCAACAAAGCTTATTTTGAGGCACATAAAAGTGTAATAATAAATCTGGTGAAAATGGAAATAAAAGACAATAAATAGTTACATAAATAAGTAAATAAATAAACATTATAGGAGATTTGCCTTTACATAGTCTACACTCGCCGAATATATAAAGTGAAAATACAGTGTTATTATCGCTTTAAAGGAGCAGTAAATATCTGTTCATGGAAAAAACTGTATGTGATAGTAGTGGTTCTCAGGCTTTTTGAAGTTGCGAAAATCTTTGTTTTCCAATGAGGTCTCAACAATCAAACCCTTCAAATGCTTTGCACACCCCTCGGGCACTAAAAGGGTTAACATACCTCCCAAGTGTCCCTATTTCGGAGGGACAGTCCCTCTTTTAGACCTAAATCACACTGTCCCTCTTTCCCACCCTAATGTCCCTCTTTTTAGGAGATCAGACTGTGTGGTGTGTATATAAGTTTATCACATTGCTCCACAGCAATAAAACTCACATTATTGTGACTTTAAACGTCAGTATATGTGTTTATAAATTAACGTGCTTAAATAAAATATTTTGGTCTTGTTATAAGTCATTTATTAGGTAACACAAGGAGGTGTCAATAGGTCATGAAACAGCCTGAAAATTCTCGGTAATGCCCTGCCCACCAGACACCCCCCAGCAACACCCCCTAAAATACAATTGTCCCTCTTTGGCAATTTGAAATGTTGGGAGGTATGGGTTAACCTCTTGGATGCTAGAGAGGTTTCCAACATATTGCTTCACAATGCACTGGATACAACTCTAGAATCCAAGAGGTTAACGTAGAGTCAGTATCAGATGTACTAGTATACTGATTTGGACTGAATTCTAAGACTAAATTATAGTAATGAAATGTCAGATACCCATTGGAAGGAATCCACAGAACCACACACACACACACACACACACACACGGGCAGATAAATATTAAAGGGATAGTAATGTTCCACAAAAACAGCAGCTCCTATTAATCTTCATAGTATTTGGGCCATGGAGAGTGTTATTTCAATACTGTCAAAGTTGTGGTTCAAGAGTAATTGAAGAATAAAGTTTCCCCCTCCCGCCCACGTACCTAGTGTAAGCCACCTCTCCTCAAATGTGGAGTCTGGTCCATAGACCAGACAGATAACAGCAGGGGGCAATCTTCTTCTTTTGAGAACAATGAAAGCCCTGCCCCTCCTTGACAAGTTTTTCAGCTTTTTCCCTTATCTTAATTGAAGATTGTCCCTCTCTGCAGTCTACCTGGGCACCTCCCTTCTGATGTGGCTGAGCAATGTTACATCAGTAAAAGGGGCGGGAGGGGGATACTTTATCATTCAATTACTCTTGAACTACAACTCTGACAGAATTGAAATAACACTCTCCAAAGTCCAAATGCTATGAAGATTTATTAGAGCTGTTTTTATTATGAAAGTGGGGCTTTTAACACAATGAATGCTAGATGATAATCCCTGCAATATGTGTTTTTTAATATTAAGAGTTGGTATCCTTTAACACAAGCACACACCAAACACACACGCACACATATACACATAGGTATGCATACACATACCTCCCAATATTTCAGATTGCCAAAGAGGGACAATTGTGTTTTAGGGGGTGTGGCTGGGGTGCGGCCGGTGGGCAGGGCATTAACGAGAAAGTGTCAGGCTGTTTCATGACCAAAGTATTTTATTTAAGCACACTAATTTATAAACACATATACTGACGTTTAAAGACACAATAATGTGAGTTTTATTGCTGTGGAGCAATGTGATACACACCACACAATCTGATCTCATAAAAAGAGGGACATTAGGGTGGGAAAGAGGGACAGTGGGATTTGGATCTAAAAGATGGAATGTCCCTCCTAAAGAGGGACACTTGGGAGGTATGCACACACACAGACACACACATAGACACACAAGCGCACACATACACACACTTGTACACATATATATCACATACACACTCTCGTACACGCTTACATACATAAATATAAAAACACTCATGGAAACACATGCACGTGCACACAAACACGCACATGCACACACAGTCTTGTTCTGTTGTCCACCATGATTGACATGTTTTTAGTGGAATCCTCTCTGTTACCTCAGGGAACCTCAGGATTCCACAGAACACGTTTTGAGAATATCTGTATGTGTTTTTTCCTGGTGAGAAATACAAAGATATTCAAATTGCCGTGAGATTTTTTATTCAAGAGTTATTACAGCAAAAACGTTTTTATACGCAAAACTTTCCGGACCAGAAGGGTGTATAACACACTGCTTTGTATAGCTGCAATTCTCTGTCATGGTCCCCAGGTGGCTGTGTCCCTATTAGTTAATATGGAGACCTGTATTCAGTGATTCAGGCTCTCTCATAGGCCACTGTATATAAAATTCTTTTTAGACACTAGTTGGAGCTGTTTTTTTTAAAGTCTGAATTGTAATACCTTTTGAATGAACGCTCTCCAGCAGTAGCCTTGTATTAATCAGCCTGAAAAAAATCCCTATCCTATATAATCATTTGCTAAATCGTGTGTAACGCCGCGGCATGCGCAGTACACACTGCTACACGTGCTGCAGTCATGCGCAGTAGAGGCTGCCCGCGCCGCTGCTGATACAGAGCTGGGCGCTCTGAAGGAGCGTCCAGCTCTGTATCAGCCGTGGCACGGGCAGTCTCCACTGCGTATGACTGCCCCGCTACCGGGTGGCAGTGGCACTGTGGCCCGTGTAACGGGCTGTTCAACTAGTGGTAATAATAAAATGTTACTGCTACTTTAACACTTTGAATTCCATAGGCGTGTCCCACGCATTGCTAAGCAACCTGGACACCCCCAACACTCATAGGGTTAAGTTCCGTCAAGGTATGTAATCTTTTCAATAGTGCCATTGGTTGTTAGAAAAAAGATCAACCTGTCTTAACCCTTTGAGTGCCAGAATGGTAGCTTACGCATTGCGTTGCAATATGTTGGGTAGATCTCTGGCAGTCAAAGGGTTAAAGGTACACTAACAGCTAGCTTTCTGTTTAGCAAGCATTGACGTAACATATATGCAACAAACATTACCCCTCACCTGTGTAATTCTATGGGGAACATATGTATTTTAACCCTCTGGGTGCCAGAACAGTGTGCTCACCCCCCCCCCTTCTATGGCACTCAAAGGGTGTAGCCATCTGGCTGTTAGAGAAATCGCTTATGTATTGCATCGCAATTCACTGGAGACTTTGCTGTCATCCCAGGGGTTACATGGAACACCAACCCCTCCTAAGAATAAATGGCCATTGATCTTAACCCTTTGAGTTCCAGAGGGGCACTCAAAGGGTTAATCTGCAAGAAAATCTTAATGGCCCTTATGAATCAAATCTGTTCAGACTTGTTCCCCAGATCAGTCATTATTATCGGACATCATGTCCACAGAGGCAAAAGTGATTCTGTGTTACCAGACTCCAGGACTCCAAACTCCACCCCATGGATACCTTCTCAGGGAACCTTTGTTTGGGGTCCTGTAGTCCAGCAACAGTCGCATCTACCTTTATTGACATGATATGCATTACTAATTAAAGATTCATTTTTGGGGAGCCAAGCCATGCAGTGCTGATTTATTGAGGCCATTAAAATTTTCTACTCACATGTTAGGCAAGTGGGGGTTTAGTATCAGGAGGTGTTAGTGTTTCTTTAAGATGTAGGTAAGTGAATTTTCCTCTTTTCTTCCTCTGGAATTCCGAGAGCACTACTGAAGTTCCAAATGTAATTCTTCCCATGCAGCATACCAGTGGCTTCACTTCCTCCTCTTGAGTGGCCGTTGACTAGTCAGATGGGGTCCTACGAACTTCAAATCGAGGTACAGCCCAAACCTCACCACCGCGCTCACTATGAGACCGAGGGCAGTCGTGGAGCTGTGAAAGCACCGACAGGAGGGCATCCAGTTATCCAGGTAAGACCTCGGCTATATAACATGGAACAAAACTCCAGGTCGTACAGTGGTTGAGATGTTGTACTTGAATGCTTGACATTAAGAGTTGGGCTCTTGCTGAGCTACTCACCTATTTTTGTGAGGCTAAACCCAGATTAGTAATAGCTATTAACTATATTACAAATTAATTATATTGTAGGGCTTTTCTTGATGAGAAAAACAAAGGTACACCACCGCTGGGTGATTAATTCAAAAGTTATAAGCATGCAATGTAATGTTTCTTTCTATTGCAGCTTTGGCAGAGATTTATAGTAATTGACAGAAATTCTTCATAGAGACCAAAGAAACACTGCCACCTAGTGGTCACTTTTATAATTTTATTTTTATTAGGAAAAAAAAATCAAACAGGTTTGAGCAGTTTTGGAAACCTTATGCATTGACAGTCTTCAGTCATTCTGTACTGATCTGCCTGACCCTACCCACTGCTAAACATGTCTCCTATGCATTAGAAATGTCTAATGCAGGGCTGTTCAATGTGTGGCTCTTCTGCTGTCGATGGGTGATGATGGGAGATGTAGTCTGACAGCTGCTGGAGGGCCTTACATTGCCCCGCAGAGTAAAACAAGTGTACTCCCACTACTGAGAGTTGCTTTATTCAAAAGTTATTGCAGCTAAGACTTGCATTTTGTGGATGCAGTAACTTCATGACCTGAAATTTTACAGGGGAGCTGTTGCTGCAAAAACATATGGAGGGTTATTGTTACTGACAATAGCTGTCCATAAACTGCTGTTGCAACAGTGCCACCAGAAGATTTCAGGCCATTGAGATACTGCATCCAAAAAAAGCAAGTTTGAGCGGCAATTATTCCATGTTAAACAATATTATCCATGTAAGATTTAATAAGCGCGTTTTTAGATCTCAAGATTCCTTCAGAAAGAGCCAGTGTACCAACTGGGCATGCTGCACTAGGAAGGGTCCATGTCTCTTCTTTCCTTGCATCACTGATGCAGTGTGAGTGCTGAGCATGCTTTGCTCCAGAATTTCTCTGCTACACTTTTTTCCATACATAAGGCCCAATGAAGGTGCATGCTTAATGCATCACTGATGCAATGAGGGAGAACTACAGAATAATCATGTAGCCTTCCCTCTGTCTTGCTCTAATGCACTGTGATGTCACTTCCCCTATCTGTCCAAGGAAGATCCATGGGGGGGGTGCTATTGCAAGATCACATGACAATATTGAACCACCACCACAGACACTCTATAGATGGATACTCACAAATAGAGCATCAGGGATCCTACATATGTATCCAACACAGCCCCAGGGATTGGAAAACTGCCCTAGGAGCAGATCTCCAGTGTCGGTGATTTTAATGAATGGGCTGCTCCTCGATAGTCACTTTTCCCAAGTGGTCAGAACTGTACAGAGACAAAAAGAGGGCGCTCAGTAGTGCAACACTCTAAATAATAGATTATAGATAATGGAAATGTATTCACAAAAATCAGGGTCAGGACTAGGGTACCTGGCAAGAAAGCACCCAGAGAAATTCCCCTTGTTCGGGGTGTCTTAGATCTCCAAAATAGATAAACAAGGACCACTGCTCTTCCTCAGATCCAAAAATGAATCTTTATTATGCACTTTAGGGCATTTGGAGTGTTTAATTTAGATATTGTTCTTTTGCACAGTTTAATTTGTTCTAATGTATAGCATATTTTTAAAATTCATTAACTTCATATTCTACTTAAAATTTGATTTAAAAGATTCCCACTTCCATCCCTTTCCTTTACGGCAGGCAGATCCGAAATTTGGTCCAGACGGATCGCAACGAGGGACAATCTTGTGTTAGATTAAGGAAAACCCTTCCCTATAGTGGTGTAACTATAGGGGTCGCACCTGCGACCAGGCCCGTCACTTCAGGGGCCCGGCCCCCCCCTGCGACCCCCTCACCTGATGCCCACAATTAATTAATGAAGAGCGCTGGGGCTCTGCATTACGGGAGTGCCGGTCTGCCAGAGGGAGATCAGTATTCTCTCCAGCAGACCAGCACTCTCGTAATGCAGAGCACTAGGAGATGACATCATCACGACATCATCTCCCAGCGCTCTGCATTACTGAAGAGGATCATGCAGGAGAAGAGGTCTGTGCAGAAAGAGGCACAGACCTGTCCTCTGCCAGTGGACCACCAGGGAGGTAGGAGATTTAGGGGCAATGTGGAAGGGACAATGTGGAGATTGGGGCATGGTGGAAGAGGCAATGTGGAGATTGAGGGGCATGGTGGAAGAGGCAATGTGGAGATTGAGGGGCATTGTGGAAGGGGCAATGTGGAGATTGAGGGGAATGTGGAGATGGGGGGCAATGTGGAGGTGGCCAATGTGGTCGGGGGGCCCATCGCAATTCTTGCACTGGGGCCCCGTGGAGCAGATCTCCAGTGTAGATGATTTTAATAAATGGGCTGCTCCTCGATAGTGACTTTTCCCAATTGGTCACAACTGTACAGAGACAAAAAGAGGGCGCTCAGTAGTGCAACACTCTAAATAATAGATTATAGATAATAGAAATGTACTCACAAAAATCAGGGTCAGGACTAGGGTACCTGGCAAGAAAGCACCCAGAGAAATTCCCCTTGTTCGGGGTGTCTTAGATCTCCAATATAGATAAACAAGGACCACTGCTCTTCCTCAGATGTTATCCAAAAAGGAATCTTTATTATGCACTTTAGGGCATTTGGAGTGTTTAATTTAGATATTGCTCTTTTGCACATTTTTATTTGTTCTAATGCATAGCATATTTTTAAAACTCCTTAACTTCATATTCTACTTCAAATTTGATTTAAAAGATTCCCCCTTCCGTCCCTTTCCAGTACGACAGGCAGATATGAAATTTGGTCCGGACGGATCGCAACGAGGGACAATCTTGTGTTAGATTAAGGAAAACCCTTCCCTATAGTGGTGTAACTATAGGGTTCGCACCTGCGACCAGGCCCGTCACTTCAGGGGCCCGGCCTCCCCCTGCAACCCCCTCACCTGATGCCCACAATTAAGTAATGCAGAGTGCTGGGGCTCTGCATTACGGGAGTGCCGGTCTGCCAGAGGGAGATCAGTATTCTGTCCAGCAGACCAGCACTCTTGTAATGCAGAGCACTAGGAGATGACATCATCACGACATCATCTCCCAGCGCTCTGTATTACTGAAGAGGATCATGCAGGAGAAGAGGTCTGTGCAGAAAGAGGCACAGACCTGTCCTCTGCCAGTGGACCACCAGGGAGGTAGGAGATTTAGGGGCAATGTGGAAGGGGCAATGTGGAGATTGGGGCATTGTGGAAGAGGCAATGTGGAGATTGAGGGGCATTGTGGAAGGGGCAATATAGAGATTGAGGGGCATCGTGGAAGGGGCAATGTGGAGATTGAGGGGAATGTGGAGATGGGGGGCAATGTGGAGGTGGCCAATGTGGTCGGGGGGCCCATCGCAATTCTTGCACTGGGGCCCTGTGGCTTCTAGTTATGCCTCTGATTTCCTACTTCATCAAGGGGGGTCAGGGATTTCCTTATACTGAGATAGATGCAATATTGTGCCACGTTGTGATCCGTTCCATCAAGTATCCAGCTTTTGGATCAGAGGCTTCTTTTAAAAGGGGGAATCTTTTACATCAAATGTGAAGAGGACTATGAAGGTAACAAGATTTAAAAACATGCTAACAAATTAAAATTAACACTCTTATACAGTTTTTTTTTATATTACTATTCCTTTAAGGTGTTGGTGGGCAGCAGTTACCTGAGAATGGTACAAGTTGTAGTCCAGCAGCTGCTAGAGTGCCACAGTTTGCCCAATCCTGATTAAGGGGGAGTACGTATTTTGAATCAGTTAAAAGTACAGATTATTTTACCTGGAACCTGTCAGGGTTTTGACCCAAATCTCAGGGTGAAGGGAGAAATTCTCAAGGTGAGCAAGTCCAGTGGTAACTATTATATATTTTGTTCCACTTAATTGCTTCTTTCACCTCTAAAGCAAGAAGCCTGGCCATCAGTCTCAGATAGTAGGATTTCTTAATAACCCTGTACTTACGCTGGATAATACTACTATTTCTAAGTTTATCGTTATATGCCTAATTATTGGGGGGACTTTATTTGGGGTGATAGTTCCCCTTTAATTAGAGTGAGTAGGGACACATTGCAGATAATCTGGGAATTTTAAGGGCTAAAATGTAACCCTTTGAGTGCCAGAGGGGTATGCAACGCATTGCAAAGCAATGCGTTGCGTACCCCTCTGGCACTCAAAGGGTTAAAAGACCTCAGGGTCAGCTCATTCTGAAAGGTCCCGGGTATGCAGCTTGTCATATAGGTCCCCTTGGAGAAAGGCAAAGCTTGGAGATCCATTTTATTGTGCCCAACGTGCTTCATACATGAAGTTCAGAGATTTCCTGTCCACCCCTAATTCAGAGATTTCCTGTCCACCCCTAATTCAGAGATTTCCTGTCCAACCCTGATTCAGAGATTTCCTGTCCACCCCTAATTCAGAGATTTCCTGTCCAACCCTGATTCAGAGATTCCTGTCCACCCCTGATTCAGAGATTTCCTGTCCAACCCTGATTCAGAGATTCCTGTCCACCCCTAATTCAGAGATTTCCTGTCCACCCCTAATTCAGAGATTTCCTGCCCACCCCTAATGGTGTCTCCTTCATTTTGTGGTCTGGATCATGGATTTCTCTGCAAGACACTTTCAGATGTTGACTGTCAGCTGAACTGAAAGAGTTAAGAGCTGTGACCTTCTGGAAGGAAATCTTTTTCACTTCTCTTTTCTTGGTACGGCAGAGTACACTTTGGCCCGTATATACACAGTCAAATGGAGCAATTCTGGGCCAACCTATCTGCACCACGTAGGGGAGGGGGATAAAAGTCCCAACTGATTTTCAGGCAGCCTTTAACCCTTTGAGTGCCAGAGAGTTATCCAATGCATTACAATGCATCAGGGCAACTTCTTGAAATAGGACATTGTGACAACCCTCAAAAAAACTGGAACAATTTGGGGGCAAACCGACTGCACCTCTGTGGAACCCTAACAATGAAAGCCTTTAAAGGGGAAATAAATAGTCAATATAAAACCCTTTAACCCTTTGAGTGCCAGCGAGGTATCCAATCCATTATAAAGCAATGCATTGGCACACAAAATACTAAACTATAGGTAGGGTCCTCACACAGCTATGGGAACCACATTCCCATAACTTAAAGGGATAGTAATGGTTAATTTTATGTTTCTTTCACATCGTAGGTATTAAAAAAATTATTAACAACAATGTGTACCGTGCTAAAGTTACCTGTTCCTGGCTGTTTGAGAGGTCAGCACTCTAGCTGACGGCTGCAGAAGCCGGTCATTTGACCGGACGGTGGCTCTTCAGCAGAGCAGAAAATGCGGTATTTCGAAATAAATACTTCATTGGAACGGTCTACAAAGTGTGCTTGCAAACCAGGCACACTGTGTAGACCTTTCCAATGAAGTATTTATTTCGAAATACAGTGATTTCACTGTGGTTAAAAGTTTCTTTGTAATTCAGTGCAATCTCCAATATCGAAGGAGTTTTACCAGCCAGGCTCTTTTAGATCTAGTATGTGGGCAATGCTGTGCCATTTAAGGATGCATCATGAGAATCTTGCACTTTTATGCAGGGCGAGATTCTCATGTCGCCTTTTTCGTCAAGGCGACATGCTTAATGCAACGTGTAGCCGTACAATGTTTTCAACACAATGTTTTAAAAGTGAACCCTTTATACAGGGTGCACATTTGAACAATTTGTATGGAGAAGCGCAGGTTTGTTTCTTGTTTTGCATAGCTAAGCAATGCTTTGCGTACCTGTGACCAGATGGAATAATTTAGAACTATAACATTTGAAATATCGATCACTGTTTTGTACATTGTGTGACATTTGGTAAATCTGGGGAACGAGAGTACAGAGTGGGCTGTTAAGTCCAGCACTCTGGCTTGTTTAAAGAATACTCCATGTGCTAAGGAATGTGAATTGACTCCTGCTGTGGTTCATTGACCAGTCAGGGGAGGTTATTATGGACCAGTTAAAATGTCCCTTTTTCAAGCACTAATTTGTATTCTTATCTTGATAAGAGTGTCTGGAAGTGTATATAAGCAGTGTGTTTTATCAGTAAAGGCTATTCTGTTCTACCCTCCTTAACACAAGTCTTGGCTGTATTTCTGGAGGAGAGTTGGGCTGGGGATTCCCTCCTTAGCCACTGCAAGAGTGAATTCACTTGCCTTGCCGGTCTACTGGCGTAGGGCCTCTGGAAACCCCACCTAGAGTTCTGCAGCTAAATTCACTAGGTCTGCCAGTTTGCCAGGGGGCAGCATCCAGTCGTTCCTGCCTGACTATCCAGGACCTCCAGGAAGCAGCAGGGCTCCAGCCGGCTGGGGAAGAGGGGCAGCAGCAGC
The DNA here is from genome assembly GCA_037306005.1 of Rhinophrynus dorsalis. Lineage (NCBI taxonomy): Eukaryota > Metazoa > Chordata > Amphibia > Anura > Rhinophrynidae > Rhinophrynus > Rhinophrynus dorsalis. Next base: position 165,489,500 of record CM074727.1, read on the forward strand.
AGCGGTTCAGGAACCAACGACCCCAAAAGGGTCCTGTAAATCCTGGTACCGTCACAGTACCTCTCTGGCATTTGTAGGGATAAAGGGATAGCTTTGGCCACCTTTCCTGCTTGTGACAACCCGAAGAAGAAACAGAAGTGTTGGAGATCACGGATGAATGATCTCTCATTGTTAGCTGATAGAAGGCTTTATGTGTTGCACTCCCATAGCACTGAACACACTAACCACTGACAGGTGCGCAGTGGATACAGAGCGTTGATGGACCTTTGTTTGCATAAGTGAGTAACTGATATCTAACACACAGTGCTGGACGGTATACAGTATATATCCCTTTGTTCAGACTGAAAAGCCTGCAGACGTCCTTTGAGGCTGAGACTAAAAATATCAGTCGCATTTTTCTTTCCCGTTCGGAGCAGATGAGATGATTTTCTGTTTTGTTCTTTTCTTTTCAACACACCAGTCTCAAAATTAGAAGCTCTCTTTCCTGTGAATGAAATCAACAATAACAGTTTGTTTAGGGCACGTTGCATGACTGACTGAGGCTGATGTTTTAACTAGAAATGCATCAATTCTGGGGCCAACCAACTTCACCAAAATAAACAAGTACAAATCCCCACAATTCCCATGCAGTTAAAGGGACCTTATCACTACATTACCTCCCCCACTCACTGACACTGCTCAGTAATGCATTGCCCACTCACCCAGCACTGACTTCCTGTCTTATTTCTCCATTACTTCCCCCACACACTGACAGTGCTCAGTAATGCATTATCCGCCTCCCCTAGCACTGACTTCCTGTCCTATCCCTACATTACTCCCCCTACTCACTGACACTGCTAAGTAATGCATTACCCACCTCCCCTAGCACTGACTTCATGTCTTATCACTACATTACCTCCCCACTCACTGACACTGCTCAGTAATGCATTGCCCACTCACCCAGCATTGACATCCTGTCTTATCCCTCCATTACCTCCCTCACTCACTGATACTGCTCGGCAATGCATTACCCACCTCCCCTAGCACTGACTTCTTGTCTTATCCCTACATTACCTCTCCCACTCACTGACACTGCTCAGCAATACATTACCCACCTCCCCTAGCACTGACTTCCTGTCTTATCCCTCCATTAATCCCCCTACTCACTGACACTGCTAAGTAATGCATCACCCACCTCCCCTAGCACTGACTTCATGTCTTATCACTACACTAGCAGTTTGGGACGGCGTTGCCCGTCATGTTATGCAGGAAATGTTTCTTTTTTTTAAATAAATGTTATGATAGTGAATTATAGCGTAGGGTGTACGTGTCAGAAAGGTACACACAGTGATAGACAGAGACACATGCAACACACACATATACACACACATGCACTGACAACACAAACAGTGACACACAGCTGCAAATCAGAACATAAATACATACAGTGTGAGCAGTGTAAGTAACATACCACCCAACATTTCATATGGCCAAAGAGGGACACTTGTGTTTTCGGTGGTGTTACTGGGGGCGTGGCTGGTGGTGTATTTTAGAGAATTTTTAACCCTTTGAGTGCCAGGGGGTAAGCAATGCATTGCATCCACTCTGGCATTGAAATGGTTAAGTTACTCTTTCTGTAAGTGAATGATTTAGAAGAAGATGAAATTATTTTTTACACATACTAATTTAACAGATATATACAGAAGTTTATACCCACATTACTGTGGGTTTTATTGATGTGGAGCAATCTGATACACTGGTATATACACCACACAATTTGATCTCCTAAATAGAGGAGCAGAGGGATTTGGGTGTCAAACAGGGACTGTCCCTCCTATACTGTATAGTGCCAGTCCTTATACACAGACACATGCAGACTGTATACTATACAGCAGAGGTTCTCAGCCCATGCCCTCAGTGGCCACTAACAGGCCAGGACTTAGGAATTTCACTGCTAGAACACAAGTGTGTTGATCAGAGGCTCAGTCATATTGATTAACTCACCTGTGCTCTTAAAAGGAAATTCTAAAATCCTGGCCTGTTAATAGCCACTGAGGGCACAGATTGAGAACCACTGCTATACAGTGCCAGACCATTGTAGAGAATTTTTAACCCTTTGCGTGCCAGGGGGTAAGCAATGCATTGCATCTCCTCTGGCACTGAAATGGTTAAGTTACTCTTTCTGTATGTGAATGATTTAGAAGAAGATGAAAGTATTTTTTTACACAGACTAATTTAACAGATATATACAGAAGTTTATACCCACATTACCGTGGGTTTTACTGATGTGGAGCAATCTGATACACTTGTACATTAGGCTGACCAGACCTCACCTTTAACCAGTGACACATATGAAAAATGCATACTGCAGGGCTGCTTTGATTTTGGTGCACTCCTGAAATATGCTTATTTCCTATGTGTCCCCGGTTAAAGGTGAGGTCTGGTCAGCCTACTGTATATACACCACACCGTGTGATCTCCTAAATAGAGGAGCAGAGGGATTTGGGTGTCAAACAGGGACTGTCCCTCCTATACTGTATAGTGCCAGTCCTTATACACAGACTGTATACTATACAATGCCAGACCATATATAAATAGTTTGTCATACATGCTATACAGTGAGCTATGTACAGCATGGAGATGATTGCAGGAACTGGCACCTCTACTTACAGACAGACTGACAAACAACCTGCTCTCTTTCTCTCTCTTTGTGCAATATATAAATACAGTCACATCCATGTCTCTGCCATTTACCAGCTCAGCTGAAGCCTTGCTCTGCACTGCCTGATTACCTCTCTGCCGTTGTTTCCACTTTCTCAGCAAGCCAGTATCCTCCTGCTGATTGTTTAGAAATCAGCTCATTTGTAGTAATTAGCAGAGCTGTGTAGGCTCAAAGACAGGGAATGAAGAAGCTGCATAATACAGATTGGACCATGGCCTTCCAGCTGTAGCTTGAACATTGTTCCCATCATCCTCAGCGTGCGTGTGTGTATATGTGTGTATGTGTCTGCTAGTGTGTGTGTGGGAGGGCATGTGCATGTGTCTGTGGTGTAGGAGTGTGTGGCAGCCATTTTTTTTTTCAGCCTTAAATAGTGGTGGGCGGGCTGGATAGTGGGGGCAGGCCAAAAATCACACTCCCACAGAATCACCCAATGGCAGCAGTAATCCTTTTTACTGCCGCCCCTGGGTGTGTTTTGCCAGGCACAAAGTCTTCTTTTATATATATAGATTACTTCCCCACTCACTGACACTGCTCAGTAATTCATTGCCCACTCACCCAGCACTGACTTCCTGTCTTATCCCTACATTACCTCCCCACACACTGACACTGCTCAGCAATGCATTGCCCATTCACACAGCATTAACTTCCTGTCTTATCCCTCCATTACTTCCCCCACGCACTGACACTGCTCAAAATGCATTATCCACCTCCCCCAGCATTGACATCCTCTCTTATCCCTACATTACCTCCCCACTCACTGACACTGATCAGCAATGCATCACCCACCTCCCCTAGCACTGACTTCCTGTCTTATCCTACATTACCTCCCCACTCACTGACACTGCTCAGCAATCCATTGCCTGCCCCTCCTAGCACTGAAAGGGTTAAGTGCCAATGAGTAGGGAGTTAATGCAGGGATAAGACAGGAAGTACCTGAACGGCATGCCTTCATTAGCATAATCTGTAAATCTAAATAACTCAAAAGCTATAGGATATCCACTAGTATTTTTTCAAGAGAAGGAAGTTCAGATAAACAAAACTACTACTACTAGTCATTTCATTAATCGAGTGGGCAGATCCTGAGAAAGTTACAGTTCCATTCATACTGATTCCAATGAATCACGGAATGATAGGAGAGGGTGGAAGAAGAGAGAAGAAGAGGGAGAGAGTGTGGAAGAGAGGGAGACACAGTTTTTTTTTTCAGGTTTTTCCCTTCTGTTAATTGAAGATTGTCCCTCTCTGCAGTATCCCTGGACACCTCCCTTCTGATCTGGCTGAGCAGTGTTACATCAGTAAAAGGGGCAGGAGGGGGATACTTTGTCATTGAATTACTCTTGAACTACCACTCTGAGAGTATTGAAATAACACTCTCCAAAGTCCAAATACTATGATGATTAATTAGAGCTGCTTTTATTATGAAACATAACTATCCCTTTAAGCTTAACTCTTACCATGCCTCTGACTGGCTTATATAAAATTGAACCCTCTATAAATATGGTGCATTGGAGCAAATAGTATAAATGGATCTGTACAGAGTGAAGCCACATTATGTCATGAATATGTAATAGCGAAACCTATGTATAGGGTTACGTTGTATAAATGTCTAAGAATAGTTGGAATGGAATATTGACACGTGGCCCAAATTACACTGGTTGGATGATGCCCCATCTATTCTGGTACCAGCAGTGACAGCTAGAGGTTAGAATTGCAGATGGCTAGTGAAAAACAGATTTGGTGGGGACAAGTCTAGCAAGGGCCAACAATTGACTGCCACTGGGATAAAAGCATAAGGCCTTGTTCACAAATTAATGTTAATGAGCATTTTGAAAGCTGCACTATACACAAATAAATAGAGAACATTGCTGCCTATGAAGCTGTTCAAATTAGCAATTTCTCCACATGTGAAAACAAATGAACTCCGCTGTGTTCATGCATTAGTTGAGTGGAACAGATCAGTACTGTGGCATGTTGGTCTCTGTGCAGATCATTCATGTTAGACACAGAGGCGTAACTAGAAGCTTCTGGGCCCTGGTACAAGAAATACCATGGTCCCCCACCACATTGGCCCCCCTGACCACATTGACCCCCTCCACAATGCCCCCATCTCCAACTTGGTGCTCCCGCGTGGTCCTCTTAGTAATGCAAAGCGCTGGGAGATGATGTCATCTCCCAGCGCTCTGCATTACTAGAGCGCCGGCGGGACATTGCGGCCGCCAAGCGGAGGGGTTGCAGGGGGAGGCCGGGCCCCTGGAGTGCACAGGCCCGGTTGCAGGTGCGACCCCTGTGACCCCAATAGTTATGCCACTGGTTAGACAGCTTGACAATGAGATTCGCATTGCGACATCCAATGAATGGGCGAACTGCGTGGGGATCAGCCATTGGTCATCCATCAGCCTTGCTTCTGCCATGCCCCCCCACCCCCACCATACGATGAGTTCACAAGCATACTGGAGGCTAAAAACAGGTGACTTGGACAGAGCTATATTGTGGATCCATTCTAGTCGCAAAGACAAACCTAGCTTAAAAAGTATACATTTTTCAGTTTATTTTTTGTTTTGTTCTCCCTATAACCACTTTAATGTCAGCAGAGCCCTGCAGCTCGTGGAAACAGAGAAGTGAGAAGTGTTTGGGAAATGGGAACAAGCTGAATGACTTGGCAGGATTTTACTATTAAAGTTTTACTTCTCTTTAGAACTTACATGATTCAGACTAAATTGCTCATTCTAATTAGCAGAAACTCCATGCACTGTAAATCCTATTGTTACCAGTGTTTCAGGCTTTCATTAGGAACTCCCAGTTTAACAGTTTAAGGACTAGAGAAATGTTACAGTTTAAGAACGCATTTCGCTTTTCTCTATAATCATTGTATTTAACTCCTCCCCAATGTATATAACTAAGCAAAAATAAAATTGAGATATTGAAAGAGTAGTAAAAACACATGTATGTTTTAGTGCTTTTTGTCCTGGGTAAAATAAGGGTATGTTTTTCTTAATATTAAAATCCTTTGAGTGCCAGTGTTTGCTTTTAAAAGGTCGCACACGAAAGATAAGGTGACCACATTTCCATCCTGACATTCAGGGACACTTCTGTTTGATGTCAGGATCAAGGCTCAGGCCATTTTGTTGTAGCCCAGCAGAGGCATCACTTCCTGTCACAGTAGGCACTGGGCAGTCCTCTACAACTCTGTGCTCTGGAGTCTTCATTCCAGGACTTTCTATTGTCCCTGAAGGGGGCTGCCTGGGACAAGGGACACACGTTTAAAATCAGGGACTGTCCTGGGCAATCAGGGACATGTGGTCACCCTAGCGAAAGAGCATGCGGTCAAATAATACAGTAATCATGTCGCCATAATAAAAATGTCGACATGAGAATCTCGCGTTGTAAGACAGCGTGAGAGTCTCAGGTCTGGTTGTGAAAGGTCGCATCCAGCCTTCAAGTAAGTGTAGAAGTCTTGTGTCATGTGTAATGGGAGAGGATTGCTCTGGCCACACCCACAACAGAGAATATGGGTGTGGCAAGCACAGCTTGGGCTCCCCCTACAGAATTTGCAGTGCTAGGCAGTTGCCTAGTCTGCCTACTGAGAAATCCGTCCCTGTGTTCACTCTTGACATCAGCACCTCACTTGAAACTAATGGGAGATTTTGATCCTCTCCCATTACACAATAAAAGACTGAATTCTTACTGTGTACATTTCCCAACATCTTCATGAGAATCCTCCATGTATCACCCACTTTCTCCATCAGCAGTGTGGATACTGAAGCGTCTTGCAATGTCAAAATAAAAGATTTAACCCTTCGATTGATTTGCAATGCGTTCCGTACCCCTCTGGCACTCAAAGGATTAAATCTTTTATTTTGCCATTGCAAGACGTTTCAGTATCCTCACTGCTGATGGAGAAAGTGGGGGATACATAGAGGATTCTCATGAAGATGTTAGGAAATGTATATAGTAAGAATTAAATCTTTCATTTTGACACAAGACTTCTACACTTACTTGAAGGCTGGGATGCAACCTTTTACTACCATACCTGAGAATCTCACACTGTCTTGCAACGCGAGCGTCTCATCTCGTCATTTTTATTATAGTAACATGGGTACTGTATTATTTGGTCGCACTCAAAAGGTTAAACATGTTAGCAACAGTGCCCCCTGTGGGGAGGTGTACCAAGGTGTAATAAAGTTTTGATACTCCATGTCCTTTACTGAAGAATTGTACTTGCACTTATATATATATATATATATATATATATATATATATATACACAGTAGTTTAGGTTGAAAAAAGACTTGCTTCCATCAAGTTCAACCCATATGATCCTCCTCCTACTGTCTCTATAAATGTATTAAAATGACAATGTAAATAATATAAATAAAAACAGGAAAATATAGGTAAATATTATACAAGCAACAGTGTATTCAAAACAGCAACACAAAGGTCCCACATCTGCTAATATAGCAGTAGCGCTAAAAAGTGATGTTACTTCAAAATAAGGGAAAAATAAAGAGCTCACGTATCTGGAATAACCCACGTAGATTTAGTGCTGATAATCCACCCGTTATAGATGGCCGTCCATGTATCCACTATTCCGTGGGCAGGTACACCTCCTCTCCCGTCAATGGCTCCACACAAGCATTTGGCTTGTAATGTCAGGGGTTAGCCTCCGCAGGAGTCGACAGTCCCAGGTTTCCCTGAAGATGGACCGTGGGCAGAGAGATGGGACCTTAATAGTGTTGAAACCTCCCATCCAATATAAAGTGGTGTATTGAAGAATATGTGCAATAAAGCACGGCTCTAAGATGTGTCTCTTGGGTGTGCAAATCCTATACGTTTCGTACCTGTACAGGTACTTCATCGTACATACATAACATTGAGTTATTCAATGGAGGCTATGCACTTATACCTCAAGTTGGACAGATGTCACTTTAGTGCAAAGGTTGCATAGAATGTCACAGAAATTGGGGAATGTATCATACTGGAAATGTTATCTGCACTTTATCAACTGTGTATCACTCTGCAGTGCATCGCCCCCACATGTCCAGACAGTTATTCTCTTGCATTCTATAGAAGAGGTGAGCCGCTGGCTACAGTTCTCCACAGAATGTCATAGTAACAGCTTCATCATTTTGTGACATTATTAACTGTAATCATTTTTAAACAAAGGATCACCCAGCAAAGGGATTGCACTTGCTGTAGTTAAAATATATGTTTTTTTTCCCATATGCATTACTGATCCTTTCATTTTGGGTTCTAATTTGTTTTTTGACATTAATAATCAACCATTTGAGGTTCTCTGTCTGTTATAATTATCATCATTTTTAACTTCCATTATTAAATTTGAAGCTGAACTATCATCCTATATAAAGTGCCCCCACAATAATTAGACGTGTGGATTAACAGTGATATTATTGGGGGCAAGTACCACTGTGTGAGACTGATGGCCAGGCTTCTTGCTTTGGAGCCGTCTGCGCGCCTGCACAGTTAGTCCCTTCCGGTACCTTAAGGCACCATACAATGCCTCCTAGAGGAGACCGGGATGGACAGCGCAGGCGCACAGACGTCTCTAAGCCGATCTCAGAAGAAGGAGAATTTCTTCAGAACGTGGTACTTGTGCCCGATAATAGCGTTGTTAAGAAGCTAATCGCCATATGTCTAATTATTGGAGGGCAATTTTATATAGAGTGATAGTTTCTCTTTAATAAGAGATGAATACAATTATTTATTAATCTTAATTCTTTCAGTTCCAGATGGGAGTGCAATGCATTTCTCAGCCTTCTGGTCAATAATTGTTTAACCCCTTAATGACTCTTGACGGTCATAGTACGTCATGGGTAAATCTGAGTTAACGACCCATGACGTACTATGACCGTCATGAAATTCCGGGCTCCCCCCGTGGCTGCACGCCGTTCGAGGAGTCTGGAATCTAAATAAATGAAATAAAAAAAAATCTCTGTGGTTCTTTAGTGACCGCCGCGTGCCTGCGCGGCCGGTCGTTAAGGGGTTAAGTAGGATCATGCACTCTGTCTGCTTCAGTTTAAAAAACTAACAGCAAGTGTTATATCTGACACCATAGACACGTATACAGGACTGATTATAGACGTCTGTCCACACAGCAGAGGCTTTAAACGGCCCTGGCACAGTCACCTTCAGGCACAAGGCTGACCATAAGGGCAGGTCTCTCAGGCTGGGAGACAATACCCTGGTTGTGCCAGGCTCCTGGAGTCTGACATGAGAATTCACATCTTGCCTGGAAATTGCTGTTTGTTTGGATGCAGCGTGCCAGGTGATTTATTTTTTAACATGCAGGGAGCAAGGCCAGACCCTTCTGTGTGTGTGTGTTTATTTAAAGTGACTTTTTGATGCATAAGAAGTACCAGTACAAGGGAAGATGTGGCTGAACACCGGAAGACTCATTAATTTCCTCTTTTGGCAATGAGAAGTCTTAAGCTGTCAGGTTCTAAGTGTGTCTGCACATCTGAGGAAGGAAATAACCTTGAACAGAAGGGAAATCTGTGTGTGTGTGCGTGTGTCTGTGTCTCTGTGTGTACACTTGTGTGTGTATGTGTGTGTGTCTGTGTCTCTGTGTGTACACTTGTGTGTGTATGTGTGTGTGTGTCTGTATGTATCCACGTCTCTATGTATCTGTGTCTCTCTGTGTGTACACTTGTGTGTATATGAATGCACTCAGTGTACATTTGTATGCTAGAATGCATCTGTTTGTGTGTATATGCTAGCATACATATGTGTGTATATGTTTGTGCATCTGTATATATATATATATATATATATATATATATATATATATACAGGACAATAACCCAAAAAGGCAGTGGCACTCATATTATCAATAAACACCAGAAATCCGGTGCACATCCCATAAAGATTCATAGACACAATCAGCCTGGGCTTACCGGGACGGAATGGCACACAGAGGTATAGATTTAAATCCAATTTATTATAGTATTGCTTCACACCGATCATTTTCAGTCCTCAAAGGACCTTCATCAGGGTACCCTGATGAAGGTCCTTTGAGGACCGAAAACGTTCGGTGTGAAGCAATGCTATAATAAATTGGATTTAAATCTATACCTCTGTGTGCCATTCCTTCCCGGTAAGCCCAGGCTGATTGTGTATATATATATATATATATATATATATATATATATATATATATATATATGTGAGTGTGTGTGTCTGTTATGTTAGCGTGCATCTGTGTGTGTCTGTGTGTGTACTTTTGTGTGTGTGCATGCCAGTGTGTGTGTATCCATGTGCATATGTAAGTGTGTGTGTGTGTGTGTGCATCCATGTGTATATGTATATGTGTGTGTATGACTGTGACAGGAGCAGTTAGAATATTTTCTTTTTGACAGATTTATACGTTGGTATTTTAACCTCTTAATGCCCAAGGACGTACATGTACATGTATGTACGTTGTGGAATTCAGGGGTCCCCGTGCAGTTGCACGCTCCGTGGTCCTTAAGTGCCAGCCTTTAGGCCATGCGGCTGATCCTTAAGGGATTAAATCACAGCTGCAGTATTAAGGTGCAGCTATTTATATAGAAATAAATCACTCCTAATATGTTTAACTCCTTCAGAGCCTGGGGGTGGTCAAGTATTTTGCAGTGCATTAGAGGTGTCTTTAGCAGGACAGGCATCAGTGGGAAGTGTATAGGACCACGTGTAGAAAGGGGTAGAATGGAGTGGAAAGTAGGTAAAACAGGCAAGAAGTGTTTTGAGACACAGGTCGCTGAGCCCAAAGAAAGGCTTAAAGGGATAGTAATACTTAAAATGTAAAAAATATATGTTGTAGGGTTGATCCTCTTGAGTAAAACAAGGGTACGCTCACTGTTGAGAGACATTTTATTAGAAAATGTTAACAGCTCAAAATTGAATTTTTTGGTGCAATATCACAGTGGCCTGAAAATTTACAGTGGCGCTGTTGCTACACCATCCTATGGACTGCTTTGGTCTGTAGACCATAAATCTCGATAGGATGGTGTAGCAACAGCGCCACTGTAAATTTTCAGGCCACTGTGATATTGCACCTAAAAAATTCAAGTTTGATCTATTATCATTTTCCAATAAAATATCTCTCAGCGGTGGGAGTACCCTTGTTTTACTAGGGGACATAAATCCTACAACATATATTTTTTACATCTTAAGTATTACTATCCCTTTATAGGACTAATATATCATGCTTTACTAAGCTGACACCTGTGGGAGCGGATTTAGTAAAAAGCCTCAGAAAACCAAGCCCCTCAGCTGGCACGCAACCCAGAAGTCTGTGGCTCTCAGACATAAACTTTGTGGTTGTGCTTGCAGCCCCCATAGACCATGCATTGTAGCTGATCACATAATGGGTGATTTTAACCACTTGAAGGCTAGAGGGGTCTGTAGCATTCAATGGGTTAAAATACTAATTTAAATCAATAGAAATCTGGGAAATTGGTGCAGTTGGTTTAACGTGTTTTATCTTTAGTTAGGCACAATCCAATCAAGCTGTCCCATGCACACAAAGGTCTGAATCCAATCTCACATATTCCTATTAACCCTTTGAATGCCAGAGAGGTACGCAACGCATTGCAGAGCAATGCGGTGTGTACCCCTCCGGCACTCAAAGGGTTAAAGTCTGGATTTTGGTTGAATATGAAGACGGACGTTGGAAACTCATTGTCTAAGATAGGAGCAGTCAAACTTGGTCCTCAGGAGATGCCAATTCAGGCTGTCTGGGCTTGAACACTGATGAATCAATTAAAGTGCCTGAGCCACTGACTGATTTACTTGTGCCCAAGGCTGTATTTACACCCCAGGGGCCCCTAGGCAAGGCACTCTGTTATACATTAGCTCCGCCCCTGGTCACACCCCACTCCTCACATGGCCCTACCCTAGGGTGACCACATTTCCGTTCTGCTATTCCGGGACATGTGGTCACCCTACTCCTCTTCATCTCCACATTGCCCCTTGATGCCCTACCTTCAGTCCCTGGTAGTCTAGCGGTGTGGAAAGTGCTCTGTGCCTCCTCCGGCACAGAGCTGAAGCTCCCGCGCGCTGTGCTCAGTAATGCAGAGCGCTGGGAGATGATGTCATCTCCCAGCGCTCTGTATTACTAGAGCGCTTGCCTCCAGGAGATCAGGCTCAGCTGGATTGCCGCCCTGGATGTCAGCCTGCAAACGGTGTGTCACATCATGGACGCCGCGAGGGAGCGCTGATTTATGCTACCAAGCGCTCCTTCGCGGCGTCCATGATGTGACACACCGCTTGCAGGCTGACATCCAGGGTGGCATATATTAAAAAAAAACACAACAAACACTGGGAGGTCACTGAGAGAGTGACTGTTTGTGCTGCTGTGTGGGTGGCTTGGCTTCATTCCGGGACACTTCATTGTCCCGGTGGGAGATGACCCGGGACGCGGGACATAGGATTCAAATAAGGGACAGTCCCGGACATTCCGGGACCCGTGGTCACCCTACCCTACCCCCAGTCCATTTATTGCTTCCAGGCACAGAAAAAAACCTTTGCCAATTACAAGCAAGAACTAAAAAAAAAGTTTTAACACCGTTCAAGAGCTCTCCAATATCCAAAATGTTATATACTAACCTGTACAAGGACATCGAGATTGCTCAGGCCACACCCACAATTCAGAATGTGGGTGTGGCCAGCAGAGCTGGGGTGCCCCTCAAAACTTGGAGATCTAGGCAGTTGCCTACTCTGCATATTGGGAAATCCGGCCACAGACACTGTGAGAGACTGTACAAATCCACCAGCTCCTCCTCTTTAACCCTTTGAGTGCCATGGGGGTACGCAACGCATAGCTTGGCCTGTAACTCATGTGCTTGCACTTCTGAGTACTGTACAGAGGAATGGAAGGCCCCAAAACACCTGCACATTTCCCCACAGCCCTCCCCGTGACTCATGTGGCATATAAAGAACCATTTTGGGTGTATGCAGCTTAGTTACTTGGCGTTAACGAGGTACAATCCTAAGGTTGATTCCAGCACCTAGTTTAGTGAGGCATCTTATTAAAACATGGCCCTGTTAAATCACTGATTGGTCAGTTTACACTCATGTGAGGAGATCCTGAAAGACGCGTTCAGACCCAGGAAGATGGCAGTATCTTCACTTCCTCTAAGTCATTTCCTGCCATAGCTCCACCCCACACAGCTAGTATGCTTCTTACTTAACCCTTTTCTTCCCAAATCCATATATAGTTGTTTTTTCATTTATAGCCCACTAACTTAATCTATAGGACCTGGTTACAAGACATTTGATCTGCTGTCATGTGCCCTTACACTTATGGCTACTGGGCTTCCTGGACTGCTGGTGGAACCTATTGCCTCATTCTCTAGGCCTGGGAAATCCAACCCTGGTTCTCAAGATCTACCAATGGTGAATGCTCTCGTGATATCTCTTCTTGAACACAGGTGGATCAAATAAACCAGGATTAGTAAATTATTGAACCTTCAGCTGTTGCGGGTTACAACTTCTATCATTCCCTATCAGTGCCACTGATTGATTCACTCAAGTAAAGATATCCTGAAAACATACAGTGTTGGTAGCTCTTGGAACCATTGTTGGGTACCCCCTGCTCTAAGTCCCTTGGCTTAGACCACTTTCACGTAAGATACAGATGACTGCTGTGTATTACATTCTGTTTCTGGCTACTTACAGTAGACAAAATGCTTGTTTAGTCTGTAATCAAGGCTTTGAATCACTCTGCAAATTAACTTTTGTTTACTGAGTTTGTGAAAGGTAGAAAACAAAACAAATCTACTTTACTCCTGGGTGAGGTCTGTGCTTGTGCCAAGGTGCCCCATGTCCCCTCTAGTCACAGACTAGAGTACGTCTGGTCAGAACTATAATATCAACGCAAATTAGAGAAGGAGATTAAGAATCCTTTTCAGACGAAAAATGGGATATTTAAATCCTAAAATAGTGTATGGAAAGACAGACATTACGTCTGGCTTTTCTTCGTTGTGTGGCAAATGTGACTCAACGCTGTTGGTTCGACTCCAGCTCGAAGTGTACGGTTTATGGGACTTTTACTGTGAACAACTCACCTTTTTAATGCAAATAATTTCCTTTACAGGTGTTGACTGTATTATTAAACATTTTTCCACTAAAAAATCATTTTTGCTTTAAGTCCCTTGTAACAGTCACCTAGTCCATCATTTTCAGTGACTGAAAATAATTTTAAGGACCTTATATCCAAAAGAAAACTGGACTCGTTCTTGGACAAACCCATTGCACCACAGGGATGAAAAAAACATTCCCTAAACTGTGTGGACCAGTCAACCTGATTTATTTTTACATATTTGAAAACTTAAAGGGATAGTAATACTTAAAATGTAAAAAAAAATATGTTGTAGGGTTTATCTCCCTGAGTAAAACAAGAGTACTCCCACTGCTGAAAGGTGTTTCATTCAAAAGTTATTAATTTTCAAAGTTGAATTTTTTAGGAGCAATATCACAGTGGCCTGAAATTGTACAGTGGCGCTATTGCTACACGATCCTATGGGCAGCTCTGGTCCCAGGACCATAAATCTCCATAGGATGGTGTAGCAACAGCGCCACTGTACAATTTCAGGCCACTGTGATATTGCTCCTAAAAAATTCAACTTTGAAAATTAATAACTTTTGAATGAAACACATTTCAGCAGTGGGAGTACTCTTGTTTTACTCAGGGGAATAAACCCTGCAACATATTTTTTTTTTTACATTTTAAGTATTACTATCCCTTTAAAAGTGTCTATGCATCATATTAACCAGAAGTCCACCAGATATATAGTTTAGGAAATATTCACAATGTTATTACTGAGAACAGTGAAAGTGAAAGTTAATTACCATATGGAACATCACTGAAAACCTTCATTAGCATATAAACCATCACGGAAAAGGGCTTCATTAGCATATACAATATCAGAAGAAAGTTAAATGTGCATATGATATGGAACTGGTACCACATGAGGACTGCAATTAACACAGGGTACCAAGTATGAATGTCTCCTTAACTGTACATTTGCTGTTTTTTTGGCTAATATGAGACATAGGCAGTTTTTAAGGAAGTTTTCAGATATACAAACCTAAATAAAGGTGACAGGTCCACCTTTGTACGTTGCAATGCACTGGATACCCATCTGGCTCTCAAAGGGTTAAGCCATACATGCTAGAGATAGGGCTGTGATAGGGCTTTAAAACACAAGCTTGCAATGCGTTGGTTAATTCTCTTGCACTTAAAGGGTTAATACCCATAGACATTGCAGAGTCAACATTCACATTTTTGAAGTCTTTAGGGGAAAAAGAGGGGGGGGGGCCCTAGTGGTTGCCTGAGGTGCATCAAAGTACCACAGCACCCTGGTTGAGAATCATTGTCTTAACCCTTTGAGTGCCAGAGAGGTAGGCATTGCAAAGCAATGCGTTATTCATCCCTCTGTCATTCAAACGGTTAAGCAAATGCACAAGAGCAAGTTTCAGAAGGGACCAGCATGATTTTCTGTGGGTTATTATAAGCAGGTGTTACTATTCCTTTAAAGGGATAGTAATGTTTCACAAAAACAGCAGCTCCAATTAATCTTCATAGCATCTGAGCAATAGAGAGTGTTATTTCAATCCTGTCAGAGTTGTAGTTCAAGAGTAATTGAATGATAAAGTATCCTCCTCCCGCCCCTTTTACCTACTGTAACACTGCTCACCTCAGATGTGGAATCTGGTTGCTTGACCAGACAGATAACAGAAGGGAACCATCTTCTTCCTATGAGAACAATGAAAGCCCTGTCCCCCTTGACAGGGTTTTCTGCTTTTTCCTTATCTTAATTGAAGATTGTCCCTCTCTGAAATCTACCTGGACACTCCCTGCATCTCTGAGGTGAGCAGTGTTACATCAGTAAAAGGGGAGGTGGCTTACACTAGGTAAAAGGGGCGGGAGGGGGATATTTTGTTATTCAATTACTCTTGAACTACAAATCTGACAGAATTGAAATAACACTCTCCATGGCCCAAATACTATGATGATTAATTAGAGCTGCTTTTATTATGAAACATTACTATCCCTTTAAGTAAATTGAGCTTCTGCAGTTCTGGGGCTGACTCTTAAATAAGTTAAACATTCAGGCATAAAGGATTTTCTTTACTCTTAACTCAGAGTTTCCTGTATAAAATATCAGATCACAGTGAGCAGGCTTGTGTGTTTCTGATTCACAAAAATATTCTGCCAGGTTCAATGCCAGATTGTTCTGGTCTCCTGTCTGCCCAGGGGTGACACAGGCCAATTTTGGGCTAGAGATTCATAAAATAGCAGACAGAGTACACGCCAAAGGCAATGAGCCCATATTTGGCGATCTCTGAGAAGGCGCACAAGTAAAGTACTCATATGCCATTTGGACACGTTGAGCGAAAATGCAAAAGTCTTCTAGTGTTCGTAGTAATAGCTAAATAATGGGTGAGATCAGGGCAGGAAAGTCTGTCTGGATTGTGACTGATACAGGTGGTGGATTGTCTCATGTTATGGTGTGTGTGTCTATAAGTGTGTATGTCTGTGTGCGAAGTTGTGTGTGTCTGTATATGTGTCTGTGTTGTTTTTTTTCTGTATGTGTATTTGTGTGTATGTTTGTGACTGTGTGTGGCTGTGTGTGTATCTGTGTTTGTGTATGTATGTGTCTGTCTGTGTGTATCTGTGATGTGTGAGAGAGAGACTGTCTATTTGTTTTACTGTGTGCATCTGTGTTTGTCTTATATGTTACTGTGTATGTGTATATCTGTGTTTTCACTGTGTGCATTTATGTGTGTGCTTGAATCTTATTGTTATATATGTTATTGTATGTGTGTGTTTGTTGTATCTATGTGTGTTTGTCAGTATGGGTGTGTGTTAGGGTTGCCACCTTTTCTTCCAAAAAATACCGGCCATGGCATTCCCTCCATAGACTTAACATTGGACAGAAGCCAATTTTTTACCGGCCTGCCGATAAAATACCGGCTGGGTGGCAACCCTAGTGTGTGTGTGTCTATGTGTGTCTGTGTACGTCTGTGTGCATCCATGTCTTTACTATACGTATTGTGTGAGTGTCTCATATTATGCTACTGTGTGTGTGTGTGTATGTGTGTTTGCGTGTGTGCCTGTGTGTGTGATTGTCTCTTATTATGTTACTCCATGTGTGTGTGCATGTATGTGTGTGTATGTATTTATGAGCATATGTGTGTATACGTGTTTCTGTGTCTATATATATATATATATATATATATATATATATATATATATATATATATATATGTGGGTGTATATAAGCATGTGTGCGTGTGAGTGCAAATATGTATGTGTGTATATGTGTGCATGTATGTTTGTGAGCACGTCTATTTGCGTGTGTGAGAGATAATTGCTGCACTTTACCTGTATACCTGCGTGCCTCTGTGTGTGACTCTCTGTCCCTTATGTTCTATTACTCTGGCTCATACATATAGAGTGAAAGTGAATTAATTCGGGGGCAAACAGCTGCATGTAGAGGACAGTGGATATGATAGGATATGATATTTAGCTCTAATTAAGGATTCGTTTAAAGATTTTTTTTTTTTTTTAAAGATTCATTTTTGGAAACCACTACACACAGAATTAATTCTTAGTGGCCACTATGATTTTTTTGCCCAGATGAAGTCAAGTGGGGGTTTATTTTAGGAGTTTTTTATGTTCCTTTAAAGGGATAGTAATGTTTCATAATAAAAGCGGCTCTAATTAATCATCATAGTATTTGGACTTTGGAGAGTGTTATTCCAATTCTGTAAGAGTTGTAGTTCAGGAGTAATTCAATGACAAAGTATCCCCCTCCCACCCCTTTTACTGATTTAACACTGCTCAGCCAGATCAGAAGGGAGGTGCCCAGGTAGACTGCAGAGAGGGACAATCTTCAATTAAGATAAGGGAAAAACCTAAAAAACTTGTCAAGGGGGGCAGGGCTTTCATTGTTTTCATATAAAGAAGATTGTCCCCTTATGTTATCTGTCTGGTCTATGGACTGGATTCCACATCTGAGAAGAGATGGCTTACACTAGGTAAAAGGGGCGGGAGGGGAAACTTTACTTGTGAATATCTCTCAAACCATAAAGGTTTGAGAGATAAGACATATTTTTCTTCATGTTTTTTTAATGCCTACAAAATAAAATAAAGTTAAAACGAAGTATTACTATCCCTTTAAATATTTTTTCTACGTGTTTTATATCTTTCAGACTTAGAATTGTAGGCCAAGATTGTAGAACATGAGGGAATTCAGCCTAAACATTTGCCTTTGGATTTCTCATGGCTATACTGTGGTGGTAACTGCTGATCTGGGAGAACCTCTCACTGACACTGCCTCCCACTCTGTTCAGTCTGTGGTTGTGTTATGCAGCCACAATTCCACGGTCAGCATTTCACGCCTGCTCTGAGTATGGCTGGAGCGTCAGTTTTCAGGAAACCTTTTTTGAAGACGTTAGTATCTCATTTGAAATGTTCTCGTTCCAGCGGTCCTAATGTACCAAAAAAAAATGAGTGAAGGGGAGATACACTAAGGAGTAATAGAGAGAAGACTTGCCCAGTGTTATAAACTCTTTAGTTCCTGTATTATTCTAGGAAGTCTATGAACTATGATATATCCAGCATGTGAGATCTTCCTGCATAAGCTCCATCAGGGACAGATTTCCCTACAGGTAGAATAGGCCACTGACAGTAGCTCCAAATTTTGACTGGAGCCTCAGATGTACTTGCCAAACCCACATTCTGAATTGTAGGTGTGGCCAGAGCAATCTCAATTTCACTGCACCAGTTTTATACCCTTATTGGCTAAGTTAATTTTCTGTACCAGGTAACAGTGGTTTGGACTAGGGGCAGGGGTAAGGTGTGGAGTTGGGGTGAGGATATGGGTGGAGCTAAGGGTACTTAGACTGCCTTGAGTAGGGGTGCCTGGGATGTAAAACCAGCCCTAGGCTCCATAATATAACATAGGAGCTGGAGAAGGGAAGCTCCCCATATCACAACTTAGTGCATATTCCCCTGGAGTCTCTCTTGAGTAAACCAACTTAAGCTTATCGGAGACATAAAACTTCCCTTTGATTTACATGGGGAATTTTAAAGTTACAGCCAACCTCCTTTTTGATTTTACATATTCTGTAAATTAAGATTTCATTTCAGATTACCTATACTTTTCCATATTCACCTATTTTTCTACACTTTTACGATATGTCCCTGACAGCCAGTTCTCTGAATTTCTGTTTCCAGCAGGGATAGCGATACAATGTAATACAATTCCTGCAGCAGAAAATACAGCATTCAGAGCACTCACTGCTGCATGCATAGTTTTACATTGTAGCACTATCCCTGATTTCACAGTGTCCGACAAAGTTCCCGTGCAACCCTTTGAATCTTTTCCTGCACCCCCAGTGTGTTCTCTGGTACAGCGAGAAGAGGAGATCATTTCACTCTTTCGCATCACAAGCATAGCCTGTTTATACCCCAAAAAGCCTGAACCCTATTTTTCTTACCTCATTGCAATGATATATTTATACTGCTCCACTTTAACCCCATGAATGCTAGAGAGTTCTCCAAAGCATTGCAAATGTGTTGGAGACTTTTCTCGAATCTAGGGGACTAATTTAGTCTAGTAACCCTTTTAGAATTTTTAAAGGAGCAGTAAACTTTGTTTTATAAAAAATGTATGTTGTAGTGCTTTTCCTGTTGAGTAAAATAATACTTCCACTGCTGAGAGATGCATATTTCCAGCAGTATTACAGTTTAAACCTGTGGATTAGCAATGCCTTCTAGTGGTCAAATTCCAATTAGTTATTCTGTTAGATTCTAATGGAGAAAGTCGGTGACTTACAGTTCTCCATAGACTGTGATAGAAACTGCTGAGTCACTTCCTGTCAGTTAGAACTTCCAGGAAGTAAACATACAGTGAATTCACTTCCTGATTATTTGAACCATTATAAATGTTGAATCAAACAACTGACAGCAGTTAAAGTGCCCTTGTTTTACTCACCAGAAAAAAAGCTATATTACGTAAATGTTTTCATAAAAAAAGTTTACTGCTCCTTTTATCATAATGTGCCACCCTTTGTTGGACTTTCGGCCCTTTGGTATGAATCTGGCTGCCTGACACTGCCTTGATGAGAAGCATTGGAGATCTCATCAGTATTTAAGGGGTTACACTACCCAATTAAATCAGCCAGGATTTTGGGAATTTTTGCTTGTCCTCCGCGGTGCAGTTGGTAAGCTTCAGAACAATTTCAGCTCTTAGTTCATCAGTCTTTGGGTGTATTTTGGGTGTATTTTTAGGTAAATATAGTAACATCTGCCACTGCAGTGCAGACGTGTGTTTCCAGGCGATTCTCTTGTACAAATGTCAGGCTGGCTGGATCGGTTCTGCGTTTTATTGAAAATCAGACTAATTTGTTTTTATGGGAAATATAGAGTATCATTTCCTAACTTGTGAGCATTATTCAGTAAACAGAGCCCTGTCTGGGTTACAGCATGATACAAAAGTGTAAATGTTATATTGTAGCAATTAGTTATTTAGGATCTGCAGCAAGACAATGACTTCCTATTCGAGGGAGACCAAAATGTGTGTTCCATGTCCTGGGCAGCATCCTTATTGGATAATAAAGATTCCTGGAATTAAAACTCCACAGTGTAGAGTTTTAAACACTACAGAAAGCACTGCCTGTTGACTGCTATGACTCATGTGCTGGGCCACAAGAAAATGCCTTCCACACAGACTTGTAAACACTAGAGAGAACTGTCCATTGACTGCTGAGATAGAAGCTTTTACAGCAGGTTTAATCAATTGCCGAACCTCCAAAGGCCTCATCAGCAAGATAGGAGTATGGACTGTAACCTACCATGCTGAAACAGAGCAAGTTGGTAGATAGTTGACCCTGCTGGGGACTAGAACCCGCAACCCTGAGGTTTGAGCGCATTAACCAACAGAGCCATGTCACCGGGTCTCTTGTAGAGAGACCAAAATGTTGACCAGTTACTAAAACTTACTAAAACTTCTGAATATAGTTGCTTAAAACCCCATGAGTGCAGTCCTGTTCTGGACTACAAGAAAATGGCCTCCAGACATTATTCTGAACTCTAGAGGGAGAACTTCCCATTGACTGCTGTGACAGAATGCAGTGTTTATGATGGTAACAAGAACATTTCCCCAAAGCTTTAACATTGTTTTACTGTATAAGAAAATGGCCCAACCATGAAGTGCCAGGCAATTCCTCTCTTAACAAGAGAATCAGCCAACCCAGATGTATGTTTTGGTCTTATTGGGCCATGTCAGTGAGGTGCAGCTGATCTCTCTAGGCACTTGTGAGCACATGCTCCCAAGTCTGTATTCTCCTATAACCATTAGGAGACCAAGCCCAAAGGTCTGATACTTTATGGCAGCTCTTTCCTCACACTCAGTAGACTCTCTTGGTAACTGATATAGTGATAAAAAGGCTCTAGAGATTTATTTGGAAGAGTGGAAGAGAATAGTAGAAAATACAAATCAAACGAGAACAGGGGAGTTAGAACCACAGAATGTGATGCAAACTCTCGCTGTTATGAAACTGAAAGCTGCACTATGCTATTTTAATTCACAGGCCGCTAATGGGGGGAGGGGGCACATTATGGCATCGAAACCAGGAAATGGTTTGATTTTAGAAAAATTCATGAGAACCCAAAACAGGAATGTTCTTGACAAATCTCATGAAACGACATACTTTACATTTTTATGTCAAATTGTTTAACCTTAAGGGTTCTTCCTGTTTCACGCTACATGAAAATGGTATATAAAGGTGAACTAACATGGAACAAAATGTATGTTAAAGCTCAGTATTTTACTAGTTAATTGCTGCTACTCCCACCTCTATCAGTAGCTATAAATTTAAAGTCTTCATTTTACACATTCCAAGCTTCTTGTCCTACTTTCTACAAGAGCTGCTGTCAGTGACAGCCATGTTCCATTTGGCTGTGCCTGTGAGTGTGGCATTGTAGAGGCCAATAATAACCCGTCACTTGCCTCTGGAGCTCACAGCTTCATCTCTAAGGAGGAGAACCCCGTTAGGGACCTTACACTGATTGCTTTAAGTTTATAACTTTGCTAATACCAGGGGAGGGATTAGGATCAATTAACTAGTAAATAACTGAGCTTTAACATTCACTTTTTCATGTTAGATGTCTTCATTTTGCTTTAGAGTGGATGAATCCAGAATCATTGTTCTGTCTTATTTTTCCAATCCAGCTTCACGGCTACATGGAGAACAAGCCTCTAGGCCTTCAAATCTTCATCGGAACAGCAGACGAACGGATTCTGAAGCCTCACGCTTTCTACCAAGTGCATCGCATTACGGGAAAAACTGTCACCACCACCAGCTATGAGAAAATCATTGGAAACACCAAAGTCCTTGAGATCCCGCTGGAACCCAAGAGCAACATGAGAGCAACGTAAGTAGGAAACAGTGGGGTAACTATAGGGGTCGCACCTGCGACCGGGCACGTCGCTCCAGGGGGCCCGGCCGCCCCCTGCAACCCCTCTGCCTGGCGCCCGCGATCTCCGTCTGACACTGCAATAATGCAGAGCGCTGGGAGATGACAACATCTCCCAGCGCTCTGCATTACTGAAGAGGACCGCGCTGGAGATGAGCACACCTCTCTGGGCTCCTGCCGCTCCAGTGAGGTAGGCGATGGGGGCATTTTGGAGAGGGCCAGTGTAGTCGAGGGGGGCCCATGGTGCGTCTTGCACCAGGGCCCGGAGGCTTCTAGTTACGCCTCTGGTAGGAAATATTCTGCAGATAGGGAACTGTGAGAAGGGCCATCTAGACCTCTGCCAGACCTCTGATCATGACACTAGACTGAACCATGCCAGTGGGAGTATCCTATTGAAATGTTGCTCTCTAGATGGCGACCAACAAAAGGGCATGTTAAAAATGTCGCTTGAATCAAAAGGTAGACATGAGAATGTCGCCTGCATCAACAGGTCGGCATTCTGATGTTGCAGGCTTAAGGGTCGCCAACTAGCAGGCGACATTTCAATAATACATGAATCTGATGTGACACCCCCACCAGTGATCCCATTCTGCTAAAATACCTAAAATCATAGTATTCTCATGCAGGGAAGAAAGGATGTCAGAGAGATCTCCGACTCCGAGTTCAAAATGATTTTCGCTTGTAATACAACCTCAATAAAAAAAAACCTTGGAAATACAGCCCTGTTTCCCTCGTACAGCTCGTTCACTCTCCTCGCTTCCCTACTGCACTGTGCTGAATAGGAGAGCGAGTGATCTGTGCGAGGGAAAGAGGGCTCTGTGTTTTCACTAGAAGGCACTGCAAGTTGACTTATTTGCATGGACATGTCTTTTAGTCTAATGTGTTCATACCGTATACTTAAATAACTTCCCCAAATTAAAGCATGAAATGCAAGAATTAGGTACCAAGGTGCTTTATCCTTAATTGAGGTTGCAGTACAAGCAAAAATCATTTTGAGCTCAGAGTCAGAGGTCTCTCAGCCTTCCCCTTTTCCCTGCATGAGAATACTATGATTTTAGGTATTTTAGCAGAATGGGATCACCGGTGGGGCGTCTCATCAGATGAATGTATTAATGAAATGTCTCCTTCTGTTTGGCGACCCTTAAGCCTGCGACATCAGAATGTCGCTCTGTTGATGCAGGCTGTATTTTGATGTCGCCCTTTTGATACAGGTGACATTTTTAACAAGCTCTTTTGTGGCCAAATCGATAGCGACATTTCTATAGTGAACTGCTAGTGGGTGGGTGCATTTTCTCATACATGAAATATTGTTTAAAAGCAACATCGGTGGGCCAGTAACACTTTGCGCTGTATGCATAAAGAAAAAGAGGACAAATTCTGGAACAAACTAACTGCCTCATATGAGACAAATCAAATATTGATTGCTGTAGGTCAAAAACCTAACTTAAATCATTGGAAATTTGGGGATTTTTTTTTATTTGTTCCTTACGTTGCAGTTGGATTGTCCCAGAGTTACTGCATGTTTCATTTGTGCAGAAGACCCTGTGAATATACTCTATGCTATTGATGTTTCTATTAACCCCTTAAGGACCACAGGAGTGTGAAACACATAGCTTTGCACAAACCTGTGGCCCTTAAAGGGATAGTAATACTTAAAATGTAAAAAAAAAATATGTTGTAGAGTTTATCCCCCTGAGTAAAACAAGGGTACTCCCACTGCTGAAAGGTGTTTTATTCAAAAGTTATTACAGCTGAAAGTTGAATTTTTTAGGTGCAATATCACAGTGGCCTGAAATTGTACAGTGGTGCCATTGCTACATCATCCTATGGACAGCTCTGGTCAGTTGACCATAAATCTCCATAGGATGGTGTAGCAACAGCGCCACTGTACAATTTCAGGCCACTGTCATGTTCCACCTAAAAAATTCAACTTTCAGCTGTAATAACTTTTGAATAAAACACATTTCAGTAGTTTTACTCAGGGGCATAAACCCTACAACATATTTTTTTTTTACATTTTAAGTATTACTATCCCTTTAAGGGGTTAAAGTGGCCCTGAAGTTTAGTTCATATTAAAGAGTATTAAAAACTGCTTCTGTATTGTACTATCTATTTGTTTGTAACAAATTATATTTGATGAATTTGCTGTCGGCATAGTGTGGCACTTTATGCTAATTATTCTGTGCTCAGCCAATATAACCGCACTCTTGTGCTATGAATGAATCTAGGCAGAGACCAGACACTGGAGACATTTCAAATAGAGCTACACACAATAGATCTCACCACTTATGGTTATGCTCCTTTTCTTTCCAGTAATTCAATCAATACGTTGTATTTTAAAACCAGCAAAGCTTTATTATTAAAAGGTCTAGGTACTAGTTTAAAAGCCCGTGTACACGGGCCAAGGTCCAGGTGATGTTAAGCCTTTGAGTGCCAGAGGGGTACGCAACGCATTGCTTTGCAATGTGTTGTGTACCCCTCTAGCACTCAAAGGGTTAAGAGGCCGGTCCTGCTCTACATACTGCCGGCGCACGCTATGCAGTTGTGCTTTGTAGAGACTGCCCGAACACACAGAATGCTCCCAGCACAGAACTCCCAGCATTCCGTGCTCCCAGCATTCTGTGCATTCGGGCAGTCTCTACTGCGCATGACTGCATCGGGCAAACATTCTAGCGTTTTATTTTATAAGGATTATCCTGGTGTATATCATGTTTTAAGATTTTATCAAATAAATAATGTATGTATCAGTTTACAAGGGAGCCGCTAAATTGCTTTGCTTGTGACATTTTTAATAGCACAGAGAGAGAGAGTTTCAGCCTACTAATTAGCATATTGTGCAAGAAATTAGCATAGAATGCCACACAGTGTCACCAAATTATTAAAGTACATTTCTCAAAAACTATTTATTTTCCAGAAAAATTGATAATTTAACATATAGGCTGACTTTAATTCTATGTAAAACAAATCAAAATTTTGCTTAGGCTGAGAGGTCTATGTTAACATTTTGATTAATAAAGATGTCGCTAAAACACTGCATTAAGACATCACTAGCAGAGTATGGGTTAAACGTCTGCTCTGCCGTCTTTTTTGCAAAGAACAGATGTTTCTTTTCCCGGTCTGCAGAAGTAATCCTGTTTTCTGGCCTGGTGGGAACCTGCTGGAGTATGATTTTACAGGCAGCCACTGAATGGGCAAGCTTGGAATGACAGGAGTGTCTCAGTACAAAGCAATTTTTATTATATAAATCCCTCTGCAGATATATATTCCAGCACTGTAATGATTTCATTCTATATCGAACGGGGTTATAGACCCTATGTTTAAAGCGGAACTATCACCCCACATAAAGTCCCCCCCAAGTAATCCTATATTATAATTCACTAAGGATGTTTGTCAGAAGCCGTCATATGCAGTAGAGACGATGCGTGCGCTGCAGTCATGCTCAATACTGACTGCCCGCGCTGCGGCTGATACGGAGCGGGGCGTTCCGAATTCATACCGGCGGCTGATACGGAGTGGGGTGCTCCGAATTCAGACAGTAGTCCTTGCTACGGTATGAATTCAGAACGCCCCGCTCCGTATCAGTCGCGGCGCCGCAGTTAGTACTGCGCATGACTGCAGTGCCGCCAGTGTTGGCACGTGTGTACAGGCTTTAAAACTAGTTATTAATATAGTGATAAGCTCAGAAATAGTAATATTATCCACCATTAGTACAGTGTTAGTAAGAAATCCTACTTCTTCTGAGACTGACGTCCAGGCATCAGAGCAGACATCTTGTCTTAAAGACATCTGCACTCCTGTGCTGTCCATCCTGGTCTCCTCTAGGAGGCGCTGCATTGTACCTTAAGGTAACAGGAAGTGACTGACGGTGCAGGAGCGCAGATACCTCTAAAGCAAGAAGCCTGCCCGTCAGTCTCAGATCAAGTAGGATTTCTTAATAACACTGTAGTTATGCTGGATAATAGTATTATTTCTATGCTTATCACTATATGACTAACTAGTATTGAAGGGCCGTGTGCATGGGCCAGGGTGCAGCCCGGCAGCCTCGGCTGCTGCCCCAGGGCCGGGGGTGGGGACGGGCGGTGCCTCGGACTGGGGGCCGACGTGTTTGGGCAGTCTCTGCTGCTCATGACTACTGCACGTGACTGCGTCGTTCGGGCAGTCTCTACTGCACATGTGCATGTTACGCACATCCTAGCAAATTATATTATAGGATTATTGGGGAGTGTTAATTTATTTGGGGTGATAGTTCTGCTTTAAAAGAAAAGTGCAAAGGGGGCAAAGAAAAGAGAGAAAATAAAAGTCCCTACTAATTGAATTTTTTTTTACCCATTGAATCAGTGTCTCTCAATTTTAGTTCATTTCTCAGGGGTGTAACGAAGAGTACAAACTCAGAAATGTATTATTTCTTAGCTTTCAGTACAGGGCCAGATTTCCTAATAGGCAGACTAGGCGACTGCCTAGAACTCTGAGTTTTGAGGGGAGGTGCCTAAGCTGTGCCAGCCACACCCACATTCTGAATTGTGTGTGGCCAGAAGAATTTCATTGCCCCTGCACCAGTTTATATATCCCTTTATAAGCTATTATTTAACTCCTTGGATGCTACTGAGATCTCACATTCTTGCTTGTTACAGGCCAAGGTTCTTTTCTGTGCCAGAAAACAGTGAATGGGACTGTGGGTGGGGTTATGTGATGAGTGGGGGTGTGGCCACAGGCGGAGCTAAGTGCACCTAGAGTGCCTTGCCTAATCCAACTTTGTTTCAGAATTAGAATGATAAAAATGAGCATACTGTGCATAGCAAGATTCATATAGTAACATAGCTGATGAGGCTAAAAAAAAATATCTCCATCAAGTCCAGCCCATGTCACATCACCCTTGTTTATCTAGAGGAAGGCAATAAAAACAAACAAAAACATTGAACTCATTTCCAATTACGCCCCAAGAGGGTAAAAACTTCCTTCCTGACTCCAAATGACAGTCAGATAATTCCCTGGATCAACATCCTATCTGCTTTGAAGTCACAATTCTCAGTATTGTTCTGTGCTAGATAGGTATCCTTTACTTTTTTTGAAATCAGTTACAGCTACAAAAGCAGCACCCGAGACAAAGTATTCCATATCTTTACTGCCCTTGTGGGAAAAAAACCCTGCCTTTGCTTTAGTCATAAATATACTTTTAGTCTTTATAGAAAAAAAATGTGGCACCTGACCCAAAGCTGGTGCCCAAGGCCCTCCATACTACCTCGTCACCCTGCTTGAGAGCCACTGCCTTACATGGTAGAAAGGAATCCAATGCATTCAGAGGTGCATGTAACGGAGCGCCTAGTATCTGAGCTGGATACCTCCGTTAAAAGCTTCCTTCTCTGCCAGAACCCCCTCCCGGTAATAAGGGTTGCCCACTGCTCCAAACATCAGCCGAGACTTGATGAAGGATAGAACATACTTAATTGAACGTGCACTCAGCTCTTTTAAGGACTAGTAATAGTATTAGCCCACAGGGCTGAACAAAGCGTACAATGGGTTACAACCTTTGAATCAACATCATACAAAAGAGCAGACATGATAACATTAACCTAAACAATGGGACAGACTTTATAACAAAAGGGTTAGGGCTGGAATACACATATCGAACAATGGCTCCCTGGGTGGAAGCATCTTTGGCCAGGGTTTGAATATTCAGCTTCAAACCCTGGCCAATCCTGAACTCCAACAGCGGTAACCAGTCCTGGCCATGAACTTCACACTAGACGTTACCCTACCAGGGCTGCGGGGAGGGAAACCTGTCGACTAATCCCTAGGTCGCCTACTTTTCCCAGTGATAAGTCTATGTGGGACCTTTAAATGCGTCACCTAGGGTCTTGGCCAATCAAGAGGGTACCTACCTGCCCAGCCACATAGTGTACGACCACTTGTCGACAATATGGGGTTGTGCAGGGGGCCACCTACTGGCTGTCGACGGTATTGTAGTCGAATACATCCTGTCACATTTCCCCTGTGTCTGTAGTCCCTTTAAACCGGCGACCAATCCGAGAAGGGCCTACTTTCCCCATGTTAAGTTAATGGCGGTCCATTAACTCGGACTGGCCAATCAGGAATCAGCCGACCTTTAAACCCCTGGCGGTATTCGTATATGTATTGCAATTCCGGGTCAAATTAACCACCCCATAGGGGGCAAATAAAAATATTCTATATTTTAAATGAGGTTGTTAACCCCTTGAATGCTAGATAGGTCTCCAATGCATTTAAAAGCAGACACACACACCCTGTCACAGGGCTTCTCAACGTTAGTCCTTGAGATATACCAACAGGACAGGTTTTTCATGATATCTCTGCTTAACCCTTAGAGTGCCAAAGAGGTATCTGATGCACCTATGGCACTCAAAGGGTTAATCACAGTAGATGAGTCATTATGAGTTATCTACCTTAATTAGGGGCATCACTAAAACCTGATCTCTATGTGTCTCCCAATGTCTAGATATAAGAATCACTGTGTTTTGACCCTTTGAGTGCCTGAAAAGTTGCAATGCGTTAATACCTCCCCGGCACTTAAAGGGTTAACACTTTTATTTATTTATTTTTTTCCCATTGAAAACATTACTGCTCCTTTAAAGGAGAGTGATGTTTCAAAAAAAAAAAAAAAAAAAAAAAAAACCAGTTGCAATTAATCATCATAGTATTTGGGCCATGGAGAGTGTTATTTCAATACTGTCAGAGTTGTAGTTCAAGAGTAATTGAATGATAAAGTATCCCCCTCCCAACCGTTTTACTGATGTAACACTGCTCATCTCAGAGCAGCAAGACTGTCCAGATGGATCACAGAGAGGGAAAATCTTCAGTGATCATAAGGAAAAACCTGACAAACCTGTCAAGAGGGGCAGGGTTTTCCTTATGATCACAGTAAGAAGATTGTCCCTTGCTGTGACCTGTCCGGTCAAGAGACCAGATTCCACTTCTGAGGGGAGGCGGCTTACACTAGGTAAAAGGTGTGGGAGGAGGATACTTTGTCATTGAATTACTCTTGAACTACAACTCTGACAGTACTGAAATAACACTCTCCATGGCCCAAATACTATGAAGATTAATTGGAGCTGCTGTTTTTGTGAAACATTACTATCACTTTGTATCCTCATCTCCATTCACTGGGGCACATGAACAGGTCACATACCTGGGATCTGCCACGTATACTCTGGATTATAGAGGTAATTACCAAGTCTCTGGGGAGAGAGGCTGATTAGCTTTGGTGAGTTTCCTGAGTAACACTGCCCACTTTTCTTACATTCTGCCTAATTCCCACCCTGTTCCACCTACTTCCCCCCACCCAATCCAAATTAAGCCCTTTCCACTTTATAATGCGATTTGCGTCATTTAGTCTTAGCCAGTCCCACCCCATGAGCCCTCCCCAGGGCCTCAGCAGAAGAAATTTCCCAGGTAGGAAGGTCAGGTTTTCAGGTTATCCTTACTTAAGCAGAGTTTGGTCAATCACAAGGGATATCCCCAAAATCTTTACTTTTTTTTCTTTCATTGGAACTCACAACTCAGAATATGGGTTTCGCCAGCACAGCCCCTGACATTGTGGCACTCAAAGCAGTTACCTACTTTGCCTAATGGGAAATCCTAATGTGAAATCCGACCCAGATATTACTTTTGATATCAAAATTTGCCCAAACTTGAAGGTCTCATAATTTGATTGGTGGCTTTCCACAGCATTGACTGCGCCGGGATCCTGAAGTTAAAAAACGCTGACATTGAGCTGAGGAAAGGCGA
Source organism: Rhinophrynus dorsalis (assembly GCA_037306005.1). Lineage (NCBI taxonomy): Eukaryota > Metazoa > Chordata > Amphibia > Anura > Rhinophrynidae > Rhinophrynus > Rhinophrynus dorsalis. The sequence continues at coordinate 165,519,442 of CM074727.1, forward strand.
GACAGACATCGGAAGGAAGAATACCAGAGTGCGATTGGTGTTCCGCGTTCATATCCCAGAAGCCAGCGGCCGGATAGTGTCCCTGCAAGTGGCATCGAATCCTATCGAGTGCTGTAAGTAGAAATGTCTTTGTTATATGAATTTATACATTAACCCTTTGAGTGCCAGAGGTGTACGCAACGCATTGCTTTGCAATGTGTTGTGTACCCCTCTGGCACTCAAAGGGTCAACTCCTTGAAGCAAGAGAGGCCTAGAACGCATTGCAAAGAGTTGGAGGCATCAATGGCATCCGAGGGGTTAAAGTAAAGCACTAAGATCCCTATTTAATAAGCTAAAGATGTGCCATTCTGGAGCGAATTACCACTGATTTAAATGGGGCTTATTACATGTAAAGGGCTACGTACAATGTGTGGCGCCACATAGTATACATTCACCGCATCCATAAGAACTCCAGCGCGGTGCAAATAGCGGAGATTCACAGGCTCCAACAGTCAAATTAAATAATGTAGCAAGCTGCACTCACCACCAAGGGTCGACCCCAGTTTCTGCTCAGTGTCGGTGTACTTCATAACAAATAAAGTTGCTTTGTTCTTTTGTGACTCCCCCTTCATGCACACACGTGCACACACACACACAAACACACATTTTGCATGCAATTATTCCCAAGCAAATGCTTAGATTCATATGTGCTTAGGAAGTCAATATTCAAAGTAAGTTAAATGTACAAATTTTCCTGCACAACGTCACTTCCATAAGCTTCTAACACCAGTGGCCACACTCCAGGGTCTAGACTGCAGTATATGACCACTGTATTGCATACCAGCAGACCAGGGCCGGTGCAAGGATTTTTTTATACACAGGCGAAGGTGCATTTTGATGCCCCCCCCCGACCCGGACACAATCCCCTGCGCCCCCGACCCGGACACAATCCCCTGCCCCCGCCCACATATTTATCTCCACACTCTCCCCACCTCCACATTGCCCCTTCCACAATGCTCCCTTCATCTCCACAATGCCCCTTCATCTCCACAATGCCCCTTCCACAATGCCCCCTTAATCTTCACAATTCCCCTTCACAATGCTTCCTTTATCTCCACAATGCCCCTTCATCTCCACATTGCCCCTTCATCTCCACATTGTCCCTTCCACAATGCCCCCTTAATCTCCACAATTCCCCTTCACAATGCTTCCTTTATCTCCACAATGCCCCTTCATCTCCACATTGTCCCTTCCACAATGCCCCCTTAATCTCCACAATTCCCCTTCACAATGCTTCCTTTATCTCCACAATGCCCCTTCTACAATGCCCCCTTAACACCACATCGCCCCTTCATCTCCACAATCCCCCTTCACAATGCTTCCTTTATCTCCACATTGCCCCTTCATCTCCACAACGCCCCCTTCATCTCCACAATGCCCCTTCCACAATGCTCCCTTCATCTCCACATTGCCCCTTCCACAATGCCCCCTTATGTCCACAATGCCCCTTCCACAATGCCCCCTTCATCTCCACATTGCCCCTTCATCTCCACATTGTCCCTTCCACAATGCCCCCTTAATCTCCACAATTCCCCTTCACAATGCTTCCTTTATCTCCACAATGCCCCTTCCACAATGCCCCCTTAACTCCACATCGCCCCTTCATCTCCACAATTCCCCTTCACAATGCTTCCTTTATCTCCACATTGCCCCTTCATCTCCACAACGCCCCCTTCATCTCCACAATGCCCCTTCCACAATGCTCCCTTCATCTCCACATTGCCCCTTCCACAATGCCCCCTTATCTCCACAATGCCCCCTTATCTCCACAATGCCCCTTCATCTCCACATTGACCCTTCCATAATGCCCCTTCATCCCCCTACCTTGAGTCCCTGGTGGTCTAGCGGCGTGCCACAGCTTAGAGCTCTGTGCCTCCTCAGTAATGCAGAGCGCTGGGAGATGATGTCATCTCTCAGCGCTCTGTATTACTACAGAGCCTGGGTCTCTCTACGGTGTGTAACATAGACGCTGCGAGGGAGCGCTGATTTACACTACCAAGCGCTCCCTTGCGGTGTCTATGTAACACACCGCAGAGAGACCCAGGCAGATATATATATTAAAAAAAAAAAAAAAACTTCCCTCTTTTCGGCGCCCCTCCATTGCGGCGCCCTAAGGCAGCTGCCTGTTCTGCCTTAATGGCAGCGCCGGCCCTGCAGCAGACACACTCCTCCAGTATAGGACTTTAAAGGCAGATACCAACATTCCACAGTGTTATCCCTCCCAACTGTCACTCCCTGTCAGCCAGTACTAGTTAATTTGCATAACTAATAAATAAAGTGAAACATGTCATAAACTATAGTTTGAAATAGCTAACACACTACAGTGTAACTCCAGGGTATGCAGATGTGATGAAACCAACGCCCAATAGGTCCTAGTTTACCCCTGGGAGAATATTTGTGTGCTGGTGTGCCCCAAAAAGTGTTTGCACAGGGACCTTCCAATGACCAGTTATGACATTGCTAATATAAATATAGCTGCTTTCTCAGGGCCAGATTGACATCTCAGGGACCCCTAAGCAAGGCATTCTGTGTCCTAAGTTCAACCCATGGTCACACCCCCATTCCTCACGTGACCCCGCCCCCAGTCTCATCCACTATTTCCTAGCACAGAAAATACTAATGGACCACAACAAGCAAAGAAAAAAACAACTTTAAGACCGTGGGGACACATAATAGCTGTAAAATAGTATACAACTGGCACAGGGATACTGGGATTGTTCTGGCAACACCCACAATTCAGAATGTGGGTGTGGCTTGCACAGCTAAGGATCCTCCCCTTAAAAGTTGAATCTCTAGGCAGTTGCCTGCTCTGCGTATTGTGAAGTCCAGCACAGTCTGAGACTTTGATTGTGACACTCAAGAAGCCAGAGCAATGCTGCTGTAATTCTGGTCTGTTCATCATTACTTCCTTGTCTTGTGGAAGACTTATATCCATAGCTTGGAACATTCTGGATCTGCTCCGGAGACTCTGGTTTTTGTAGCTGATTACTGGTTCTCCAGGAACAGAGGCTGATTTCTACTCCTTCCCATCCTGTTCTTCCCACTTCCTGCCCACTTCTCCTCCTTCTCACCCTGTTCTTCCCACTTCCCGCTCACATCTCCTCGCTCCCACCCTGTTCGTCCCATTCCCTGCCCACTTTTCCTCCTTCCCACCCTGTTCCTCCCACTTCTCCTCCTTCACACCCTGTTCCTCCCACTTCCTTCCCATTTCTCCTCCTTCCCATCCTGTTCTTCACACTTCTCCTCCTTTACATCCTGTTCCTCCCACTTCCCACCCATTTCTCCTCCTTCCCACCCTGTTCTTCACACTTCCTGCTCACCTCTCCTCCTTCTCACCCTGTTTTTCCCTCTTCCCGCTCACATCTTCTCACTCCCACCCTGTTCCTCCCACTCCCTGCCCACTTATCCTCCTTCCCACCCTGTTCTTCACACTTCCTGCCTACTGCTCCTCCTTCCCACCCTGTTCCTCCCACTTCTCCTCCTTCACATCCTGTTCCTCCCAGTTCCTGCCTACTGCTCCTCCTTCCCACCATGTTCCTCCCACTTCTCATTCACACCCTGTTCCTCCCACTTCCCATCCACTTTGCCTCCTTCCCACCCTGTTCTTCCCATTTCCCCCTCACTTCTTCTCCTTCCCACCCTGTTTCTCCCACTCCCTGCCCACTTCTCCTCCTTCCCACCCTGTTCTTCCCACTTCTCGCTCACATCTCCTCATTCCCACCCTATTTCTCCCACTTCCCCCTCACTTCTCCTCCTTCCCACCCTGTTCTTCCCACTTCCTGCCCACTTCGCCTCCTTCCCATCCTGTTCCTCTCACTTTCCACTCTCTTGTCCTCTTTCCCATCCTGTTCCTCCCACTTCCTACCCATTTCTTCTCCTTCCCACCCTTTTATTCCAACTTATCTCCCACTTTTCCTCCTTCCCTACCCAATTCCTCTCAATTTTCTGACACTCTTGCTAAGCCCCGCGCCTGCAAGTAAGCCACACCCCTTTTTGACACAAAGAACACAAAATTCCCAGGTATGTTTATATCCCCCAGAGGCATGGGTTAATAAAAAAAAAAAAAACACATATTGTACAGCTTTTCCTGCTGAGTAAAACAAGGGTACAACCACTGTATTACCAAAGTTATTTCATTTTAAACTGTTTTTTTGTGTTTTTTGTTTTACATTAACAGCTCCCTCTGGTGTCAGGAAAACTCACCTACAGTTCCGCTGGGGTTCAGACAGTACTTCTATTGCATTCTATGGAAGAGGTGAGTCGCCGACTGCAGTTCTCCATAGAATGTAATAGTAACAATCAGTGCTCCCTCTAAGGTCAGCAAATGTTAATGATCCAGCACTGAAATAGTTAAATGACTCATTAAAACTGACCACAGCTGGCACATCTGTTACTCCAATGCATCCCTGCAAAAACAGTCCTCTTTAACCCTTTCAGTGCTGGGACGCTCACATTAGCGGAAACACTGGCAACAGCTTCATCGCTTCATGTCAGTTTGAATTGTTATATTTTTTCAGTAAAACAACTCCCAGCCGTACAGGTACCCTTATTTTACTCAGATGGAAAAACTATAAAACATTTAGGTTTGCATTGAAAAAAAAAGGTTTGCTGCTCCTTTAAATACAAATGCTTATGTCACATGGATGAGCCTATATTAGGGTTTCCTGTCTGGTCCACGATAGTCTGAGATTTAAAGATAAATCTTGTATACCACATAGATGAGTCAGTCAAACTGGCATCCACTGACTGACTTGATCATTCTGATGTGGTTATAACATTAAAGGAGAAGTAATACCTGCTAATAATAACCACCCATTTAAGGCCAAAAAATCCAAATGGCCCTTATGAATTTTACGTTCACCGTGGTTCAAGGGATACCATCTTCAATTAGTCCTGTATGTCAGATCCATGAAGGTCGGACATAACTGTTGGTAGCACAACCACAGGACCTCATACCAATGTTCCTGTGCGCGACCAGCATGGAAAGTGTCAAATTACTCATTAAGACGGAACTATCATCAAAATTAAATTGCCCCCATATCCTTATAAACATTGCTATAGGCATATACATACTTTTATTATGCTGAATAAGTCCGACATTAGTGAGAAATACAACTCGTTCGGCAGGCATCAACGGCAGGGATCTTGCTGTAGAACTCTGTGTGCCTGTTCTGTCAGTCCCTTCCTGTACCTTAAGGCACAATGGAACTCCACTCACCAATCCTGGAGGTGAATGGGATGGACAGCGTTGATTGGCAGATGCCTTTTCTGCAAGATGTCTGTGCTGTTGCTTGCTGATGTCTGCCGAACGGAGTTGCATTTCTCACTAATTCCAGACTTATTCAGCATAATAAAAGCATGTATATGTGTATCGCTATGGTAGTAAGGATTTTGGGGGGGCAAATTAATTTTGATGATCGTTCCGCTTTAACACTGGGCAGTGCTACATGGTACATTTGTAATTCCAATACAGCTCTACATAAACAGGTATATTTAACTCTTTTAAAGCTGGATCGCTCACCATTGTTGACCTTAGAGGAGACACTGCTTCATGCTATGCTCCCTGAGCATGGTAGGCTCAACCCACTAACCCTTTGAGAGCCAGAGGGGTATCCAACGCATTGCGTTGCAATGCGTTGGATACCTCTCTGGCGCTCAAAGGGTTAAGGACCAGAAGCGTCTGCACACTTTTGCTTCACACCCCACTCTGCTCCTTAAAGGACTTTTTACGTAGATTTGTGCCCTCTGGCTGCTTCAGTTTGAAATAAAAACTTCCGGCAACTGTCATGTCCGCCTTCATGGACGTGATATCCAGGACGGATTGAAGCTGTTATCTCCTGAACAAAGCAGCAAAACAAAATTCACAGTGGCCATTAAGATTTTCTGGGTACAGTATGGTAAATTAGGTTCGTCGTTTAAACCCTTTGAGATCCACGCTGGATACCCGCTCTGGCATTCAAAGGGTTAACCCAATGAGTGCCAAAGAGGTATCTAATACCTTGAAAAGCAGTGAGTTGGATTACCCACTGGCACTCTAGGAGTTAACCCTAGTGCTGCACTAACAGCTTCCTGAACATAAATTAGCACAGGGCGCCATACTCAGAGAGCTCACCATACAGACATATATGTATCGCTGTCTCCAAGTTTATGTATCTGCTAGTCTTTTTGCCAACATGATAGTAATGTTTCACAAAAACAGCAGTTTCAATTAATCTTCATAGTATTTGGGCCATGAAGAATGTTATTTCAATATGGTCGGAGTTGTAGTTCAAGAGTAATTGAATTATAAGGTATCCCCCCCGCCCCTTTTACCTAGTGTAAGCCACCTCCCCTCAGATGTGGAATCTGGTCTCTTGACCGGACAGGTCACAGCAAGGGACAATCTTCTTACTGTGATCACAAAGAAAACCCTGCCCCCCTTGACAGGTTTTTCAGGGTTTCCCTTATGCTCACTGAAGATTGTCCCTCTCTGAGATCCATCCGGACAGTCTTGCTGCTCTGAGTTGAGCAGTGTTACATCAGTAAAAGAGGCGGGGGGATACTTTATCATTCAATTACTCTTGAACTACAACTCTGACAGTATAGAAATAATACTCTCCATGGCTCAAATACTATGAAGATTAATTGGAGCTTCTTTTATTGCGAAACATTACTATCCCTTTAATGACGTTTTCAAGTAGACAGATTTGAACTCAAGTAAAACATATATATCCTAGCACTATAGATAAATTGTGTCAAACACCAAATGTATAAATCCTTAACAAATGGCCAATAACCGTCCACGTGTGGCAGAAATAATTTTGCCACACGTGGGCGGTTATTGGCCATTTGTTAAGGATTTATACATTTGGTGTTTGACACAATTTATCTATAGTGCTAGGATATATATGTTTTACTAGTTTTTGTCTTTTTATCACTTCTCAGGTGAAGGAAGTGTTTTATCTTGTAGCTGCTAATTTAATTATTTTTCCATATTTTTACTGTTTAGAGAGCATTTTGGTTATTTTTTTTTTTATAGATTTTAATTCAAGCTGAAAATCCACCTTAAAGAGATAGTAGCGTCACATACTAAATGTTGTTCGCTGAAATTTTCTATGCTAAATATTATGTTTGGAACATCCGTTACCTTTATATTTGGTTTGAAAATCCAATTTCAAGTTTTTCCCTCCCTACTAGGGTTGCCACCCAGCCAGTATTTTACCGACAGGCCGTAAAAAATTGGTTTCTGTCCAATGTTAAGTCTATGGAGAGAATGCCGTGGCCGGTACATTTTTTAAGAAAAGGTGGCAACCCTACTCCCTACCCTTTTGAGCACGTCCCACTGACGTCCCTCAGATCCCAAAGAGAGACAGATCACGATGAGGGACAATATCGTGTCTGTCAGTGTAAGGAAAACCGTCTCCCCTCAACAAAGCAGGGCGGAATTTTCCTTATGCTCACACAATATTGTCCCTTTTTACAATGCGTCCGAACCGGCTTTCTACTCTGAGGGAAATCAACGCGACATGCACAAAAGGGGCGGGAGGAGGGGAACTTGTAATTGGATTTTCAAGCCAAATATAAAGGTAACGGATGTTCTGAACATAGAATTCCGTATAGAAAATTACAGCAAACAATCAAACGGACATTCATTATGTGACATTGCCTCCCTTTAAGGTAAGTGGGAATGTTTTCAGTATGCTGTTCATTCAGAAAGTGATCTCAAAACAAAAAGCCCTGTTTCCCTATTGCAGAGAGAAGGAGGCTGCACTGCGGAGTGATATTGGTGCTTTGTTTGGATAGTAGGCGGATGTTCAGGCAGCTGCACAGGGCTGTGGGAGAGGACTCAGGGGGGCACTCAGGGCCACCTGTGGCTCACAATCCTAATGTATATAAACCCAATTCGCTTTTCTCTGCCAGCCAGATACTAACATTCCACACTGCACTCCCTCCTACACACCAGTCACTACCAGCCAGATACTAACATTCCACACTGCACTCCCTCCTACCCACCAATCCCAGCCAGCCAGATACTAACATTCCACATTGCACTCCCTCCTACCCACCAATCCCTGCTAGCCAGATACTAACATTCCACACTGCACTCCCTCCTACACACCAATCACTACCATCCAGATACTAACATTCAACACTGCACTCCCTCCTACACACCAATCACTACCAGCCAGATACTAACATTCCACACTGCACTCCCTCCTACCCACCAATCCCAGCCAGCCAGATACTAACATTCCACATTGCACTCCCTCCTACCCACCAATCCCTGCTAGCCAGATACTAACATTCCACACTGCACTCCCTCCTACACACCAATCACTACCAGCCAGATACTAACATTCCACACTACACTCCCTCCTACACACCAATCACTACCAGCCAGATACTAACATTCCACACTGCACTCCCTCCTACCCACCAATCCCAGCCAGCCAGATACTAACATTCCACATTGCACTCCCTCCTACCCACCAATCCCTGCTAGCCAGATACTAACATTCCACACTGCACTCCCTCCTACACACCAATCACTACCAGCCAGATACTAACATTCCACACTACACTCCCTCCTACACACCAATCACTACCAGCCAGATACTAACATTCCACACTGCACTCCCTCCTACCCACCAATCTCTGCTAGCCAGATACTAACATTCCACATTACACTCCCTCATATCCACCAATCCCTGCCAGCCAGATACTAACATTCCATACTGCACTCCCTCCTACCCACCAATCCCTGCCAGCCAGATACTAACATTCCACACTACACTCCCTCATACCCACCAATCCCTGCCAGCCAGACACTAACATTCCACACTGCACTCCCTCCTATCCACCAATCCCTGCCAGCCAGATACTAACATTCCACACTACACTCCCTCCTACCCACCAATCCCTGCCAGCCAGATACTAACATTCCACACTGCATTCCTTCCTACCCACCAGTCTCTGCCAACCAGATACTAACATTCCACACTGCTCTCCCTCCCACCGCTCCCTGCCAGCCAGATACTAGCATTACACACTACTGTACTCTTCCTCCAGCTGCATAGCTGGGAACTCCGGTTTTGCCCCAGAGACTCCGGTTTTGACACTGAACTACAGGGTCTCCGGGACAGAGTCTGATTCTCCAGATGTGGGGAGTTTCTGATGAAACTCTGCCCACTTGCAGTCAATCCTACCCTGTTCCTCCCACTCCCTGCCCTCTTCTCCTCCTTCCCCAGTCCCTTCAAGCAATTTTTTTTGTTTTAGAAGTCCCGGCCCCCACTGGTGATTAAGCCCCATCCTTTTTATGACGTGAATCATGTCATTTCTCTCCTTTCATCGGCACCAGAGGGCTCTCCTTCGGGCATCCCCAATGTAGAGGTTCTCAGATATGCCCATCTGACACTTCCTGCCAGCCAGATGTCAACATTACATACTGCTCCCCCTTCCACCTGCCACTCCCTGCCAGCCAGATACTAAAATTCCACACTGCTCTCTCTTCCTCCTGACACTCCCTGCCAGCCAGATACTATAATTCCACACTGCTCTTCCTCCTGCCACTGCCTGACAGCCACATACTAACTATACACACTTCTCTCTATCCCTCCTGACATTCCCTGGAGGCCAGATACTATAATTCCACGCTGCTCTCCCTCCCTCCTGCTACTCCCTACTAGCCACATACTAACATTCCACACTACTCTCTATCCCTCCTGACACTGCCTGCCAACCAGATACTACAATTCCACACTGCTCTACCTCCTGCCACTTCCTGACAGCCAGATACTAACAATACACACTGCTCTCCCTGCCAGCCACATACTAACATTGCACACTGCTCTCCCTCCCTCCTGCTACTCCCTACCAGCCAGATACTAACATTCCACACTGCTCTCTATCCCTCCTGACACTCCCTGCCAGCCAGATACTACAATTCCACACTGCTCTCCCTCCTGCCGCTCCCTGCCAGCCAGATACTAACATTCCACACTACTCTACCTCCTACATGCCACTCCCTGCCAGCCAGATACTAACATTTTCCTCTCTCTCCCTTCTGCCACTCCCTGCCAACCAGATACGAACATTACACCCTGCTCTCTCTCCCACCAGCCACTCAATTCCATCCAGATACTAACATTACACACTGCTCTACCTTACCAGCTGCCACTTCTTACCAGGAAGTACAAGGTCAGTTGCATAAACTGACAAATAAATCTAAATATCTCACAAACTATTGTTTGAAATAAAAAAAAACAGATAACATAAATACAGGTGTTATTGAAAGCTCTTTCAAAAGCACCTATTTGTTGCAAAGTGACAGTTCCACTTTATGTCTTTAATATCAGCAAGCGCTGAGGTCATGTCCTTGAAACAGGTTGTACCTTTCGTTCCATACAAAGACTCAGGGGGCAGTTATCACTTACTCTTGGTACAAGTTCACCTTACCCCTGATATTATATATGAAGAATGGTCTCAGAATTCTTTGGAATAGAGTGAGTACAATAAAAAGGGGCAAGAGTTTTGAATATATTTAAACCGGTGTGTGTATATATATATATATATATATATATATATATAAGAGAATACACAAAATATTGGTGCTACTCTGTGGCATTGTGCCTGCATATCACTTCTATATTAAAGATGAGGATTTAGTCACATCATATGGCCATAGAATGCTAAGCTTGCCACCACACCAAGGTACCTCAATACTGGCAAGTTCCTAACCTTAATATGCTTTGTCTTATGAGCTGAACCTCCCCTATTTTAGGCAGTTACTAACCTAAAAGGTATAGTAATACTTCGTTTTAACTTTATTTTATTTTGTAGGCATTAAAAAAACATGAAGAATGATATAAGTCTTATCTCTCAAACCTTTATGGTTTAAGAGATATTCACAAGCAAAGTTTCCCCTCCCACCCCTTTTACCTAGTGTAAGCCATCTCTTCTCAGATGTGGAATGTAGTCCATAGACCAGACAGATAATAGCAGGGGACAGTCTTCTTTATATGAAAACAATGAAAGCCCTGCCCCACTTGACAAGCTTTTCAGGTTTTTCCCTTATCTTAATTGAAGATTGTCCCTCTCTGCAGTCTACCTGGACACCTCCCTTCTGATCTGGCTGAGCAGTGTTACATCAGTAAAAGGGGCGGGAGGGGGACACTTTGTCATTGAATTACTCTTGAACTACAACTCTGACAGAATTGAAATAACACTCTCCAAAGTCCAAATACTATGAAGATTAATTAGAGCTGTTTTTATTATGAAACATTACTATCCCTTTAATATACTTTATCCTAAGAGCTGAATCTTTGTCAGCTTTACTCATTAATGGAGAGAGACTCTCTGACAGACATTATATAGTGTCCTAGAGACAATGAGCATTGCACCTGGGGGTGGGAGGGGTGCTTGAACCAATAGAAGCTGGTCAAAACTTCCAAAATTACAATTCCAGTCCAGGTTTTGGTAAGCACACCCAAAGAAAAAAACACATTTAAAATTGCTGGAGTGCAACCAATTTTTGGCGTGGTGGCAAGCTTAGCATTTTATACTTGAAAACAAGAGAAATCTCAATGTATTCTTCCTGGTAAAACATTTTTTAAATAAAAATATAGCCATATGATGTGACTAAATCCTCATCTTTAATATAGTAGTGATACGCAGGCACAACACCGCACATTAAAGGGTTAATGGTGATGAAAATTTGGATGCACACCAATATTTTGTATATATATATATATATATATATATATATATATATATATATATATATACTAGTTGAACAGCCCGTTTCACGTGCCACAGTGCCTCTGGCAGCCGGTCGCGGGGCAGTCACGCGCAGCAGAGACTGCCCGTGCCACTGCTGATACAGAGCTGGACGCTCCTTCGGAGCACCCAGCTCTGTATCAGCCGCAGCGCGGGCAGTCTCTACTGCGCATGACTGCCCCATGCGCAGCAGTGTCTACTGCGCATGTTGGGCGTTACACACAACTTAGCGAATTATTATATAGGATATTTATATATATATATATATATATATACACTTAACAGGATCTCTCAAAAAATAAAGTTTATTTTGTTATTTTTTGGAGAAATCCTGTTGTGTGCTGTTCCCCATGTTATTACATTTTAATAGTTTACACTTTATTTAAACCTTTGAAGTAGCACCCAGGTATTATATATATATATATTTTTTGTCAATAAGGAGTGCCCTGCAATATCTATTTATTTATATATATGTATCCTATATAATAATTCGCTAAATCGTGTGTAACGCCGCGACATGCGCAATACACACTGCTGCGCGTGCTGCAGTCATGCACAGTAGAGACTGCCCGCGCCGAGGCTGATACAGAGCTGGGCGCTCTGAAGGAGCGTCCAGCTCTGTATCAGCCGTGGCGCGGGCAGTCTCTCCTGCTCGTGACTGCCCCACGACTGGGTGGCTGTGACACTGTGGCCCGAGTAACGGGCTGTTCAACTAGTATATATATATATATATATATATATATATATATATATATATTATGCATATGCAATAAATTTATAGAAATATAAAAAGTATATGATTAGAGTATAATTAAATAATATGCTTACAAAAATAAAAGTATAATATAACATTAGTCTTCCATATAGACAGCCTCTCTCTCTCTCTCTCTCGCTGTACGAAAAATGCATCGCTCCTACTTTCTTATATAAGCTAAATTATCAGTACATTTTACCACACCTTTTCTCTTGTTCCAGCACACAGCACTAGTGTATGAATATCTTATGGACATCTATGCTTGTCTAGAACATCAACTGTATTATTTGGCATTTTTGTGTGCACTAGACATAGGCTTAAACAGGGTTAAAACCAATTGTAGTGTTTAGTATGCAGTAGGATAAAAGAGGCTTTAATAACACATTGCAGACTGGGCGGGAGGTGTTCTATAAACAAAAAATATGACAAGGCTTTCTAGACAAGCCTAAACACTACATGCCCTTTAAGGTTCGTAAAAACTAAGATTGTAAACTAACAGTCTGGTGAATGTGTCCTTTGCCAAGTAAACACAATTTCTATGTGACACATTCTGCAAATGACCTTTGTAGATACATCGCTATAAGAAAATCAGTATTTAACCCCTTCGCGACACAGGACGTACATGTACGTCCTATGTGGCTGTCACTTAGTGACAGAGGACGTACATGTATGTCCCGGAAATCCGGCTCCCCGCGCGGCTGCACGCCGTTCGGGGACTCCGGATTCTTTTAGAAAAAAAAAAAAAAAATGTTAGACGGGCGTTAAGTGACGGCCGTCACTAAGGGGTTAAAACAGCATCTATGCATTTAACTATAGCATACCCAGAATCTAATGTTATTGATTTCATTGATTGCCCATGGCACCGTATATCATGCACATGAAAAACGGATTGCCGTTATGCTTTTTCCTCTGTGCCTTGCTTAACCCTTTGAGTGCCAGAGGGGTACGCAACGCATTGTTTGCAATGCCTTGCGTACCCCTCTGGCACCCAAAGGGTTAATAAATGGAGTTAAACGATGAGCAGATGAACAAAATGCACTGAAATGTACATACACTTCCCTAACTACACAAGCAGCGCTATAGGGATTGTAATTCTTAATTACTGAAAAGATAATATTGGATTGTTTAAACTGCTGAATAAAACAAGGGTGCTTCCACTGCTGAGGGATCTTTTATTCAAAAGTTACTGCAGTTCAAAATTGCATATTTTTGGGGGGTGCGGTACATCTATAGCCTGAAATCTTTCTGTGGCGCTGTTGCTTCAGTAGTCTATGGGCCTGCTCTGGTCACTTGGCCATGAACCTAAATAGGATGCTGCCGCAACAGCATCACTGTAACGTTTCAGGCAATGAAGGTACTGCACCTAAAAGCTGTAAGTTTGAAATTAATTAACTTTTGAAGAAAACATCTCTCAGCAGCGGAAGTGCCAACCCTAGCTTTACTCAGAAGGATAAACCCTACAATATATGTATCAATGATAAATGTGTGTGTGTGTGTGTATAAATGTATATATATTTTTTTTCAGTGCAAACGTTAAAGCCGAACTTTCATCTTGTATAAAGTCACCCTCCAATAATTAAACATATGGCAACTAGCTTCTTAATAGTTCTATTAGCTCTCAGAAGTACCCCATTCTGAAATCATCCTTAAAGGAACAGTACATTTTTTAATGAAAAAATATATATTGTAGGGATTTTGCTATTGAGTAAAATAAGGGTACTCCAACTGCCAAGAGAGTTATATTTCCAGAGTTATTTCAGTTTAAATCTAAATTCTAATTAGATTTCCTGGTACATTTTAACGGAGAGGAAAGTCAGAGACATACAGTTCTCCATAGAATGTGATAGAAGCTGCTGAGTCACTTCCTGTCAGTTAGAACTATCAGGAAGTAAACACAGTAAATTCACTTCCTGTCAGTTAGAACTATCGGGAAGTAAACACAGTAAATTCACTTCCTGATTATTTGAACTGCTATAAATTTTGAATAAAACATCTGACAGCGATGGGAGCACCCTTGTTTTATTCAGCAGGAAATGCTCTATAAAATATGTGTTTTCATTAAAAAAAGTTTACTGCTCCTTTAATCGTCGGAGACCAGGAGCCAGACATCAGCGCAGACATCTTGTCTTAGAGATGTCTGCACGCCTGTGCTGTCAGATCTGGTCTCCTCTAGGAGGCATTGCAATGGTGCTGAAAGGCACCGGAAGGGACTGACGACACAGGTGCCTAGATGACAATAAGCTGACCGTCATTTTCCAATTATTAAGGATTACTTCAGAATCCGGCACTTCTGAGAACTAATAGAACTATTATGAAGCTAGTTGCCATATGCTTAATTATTGGAGGACGGCTTTATAGAAGATGAAAGTTCCTCTTTAATTTTTTTTTATTTTTTTTTTTAATTTGGACACTAACCCTATGAATGATGGAGGGGTATCCAACGCATTGCAAAAGCAATGGGTTGGATGCCCCACTGTCACACAAAGGGGTAAGCGTTACTATACCTTTAAGGGGAGGCTTTTTGTGTGGCTTAGTAGATTGTCATTATGGAAAGTTTAGAGCTAAAAAAATCAGGGCGGGAGGGCTGGTACATCAATTCCAATATACTGTACAGGGCAAAATCATATTTATACACACCCCACCCCTATAAGATGTCTGGACAACAACCCCCCAGCTAATAACTTGCTTGGATGTATTTCGGTTTTTTTTGCAGACAAAGCAGCTTTTGGCCAAATTTAACCCTTAGAGTGCTGGAGGATTATCCAACTCATGGCTTAGCTATGAGTTGGAAACCCTTTTTGCATTGAATGAAAAAGTTAAAGCGGAACTATCACCACTGAATAAATTTGTCCTAAATAAATACCCATCTGGCAACTATCTGCTCAATAGCGCTAGTCGCCAGAAATATTACCTGGTGTTTGACAATTGTACGCAGTTCCAGGACTGACAGACAGGAAACAGCGCAGACATCTTCCCATAGTGACGTCTGCGCGCCTGCTCTGTCAGTCCCTTTTGGAGCCGAACGGCTCCTAGCAATGCCTCCTAGAGCCGACTGGGACTGACAGCGCAGGTGTGCAGACGTCACTATGACAAGATGTCTGCGCTGTTTCCTGTCTGTCAGTCCCGGAGCAGTGTTTAATTCTCAAACATCAGGTAATATTTCTGGTGACTTGCTCTATTGAGCAGCTAGTCACCAGATGGGTATTTATTTGGGCCAAATTTATTCAGGGGTGGTAGTTCCGCTTTAATAAAGCTGATGTACTAGGAAGATCTGAGGACATTTTGAGGCAATCCAACTGCGCCAAACAGGAAACATAAACATCCACACGAATGTAAGTAGATCTCCTGACCCCTTGAATGGTAGAGAAGGCTCCAGTGCATTCAATGGGGGAAAAAAATCACTATTTAAATGAATGAGAATTTTGAAATATTTTATTTGTCCCCTATGTTGCAGTTGGCGAGACTCGGATTTGCTCCAATTTTTATTAGCATAGGGTGCTCACACCTGTCTTCAGGGCCCCCCAACAGTGCTAGGGTGCCCACATTTCTAGTCTGCCATTCAGCGACACTGCGGAGACGAGAGCAGCAGAGAACTTGTCCCTGGCTCTAGTGCAGCTACGTGAGAGGAGTCACTATACATCACTGGACATCAGTACATAACCTGCTCTTTCTTCAGTGCACCACAGACTTCTAAACATTAAAGGGGGAGAGCTACCCATTGACTGCTGTGATAGAAAGTGATGCCTGTAATAGGCTACAAGTAGGGTTGCCACCTTTTCTTAAAAAAAATACCGGCCATGGCATTCCCTCCATTGACTTAACATTGGACAGAAGCCAATTTTTTACCGGCCTGCCGGTAAAATACCGGCTGGGTGGCAACCCTAGCTACAAGATACCGTACGTCACACCCAAAACCTTAGATGAGCATTATACTACAACAAAATGATGCTGTAAAACTCATGCTTGATGTCAGGATTAAGGTTCAGTTCTGTCTCTCTGGTATTTAGAGCTCTGTCTGGAAGCCATTTTCTTGTAACCCAGCTGAGGTGACACTTCCTGTCACAGGAGACAATAGGCAGTTGTCCTTCTAGTGTTTAGAACTCTGTCTGGAAGCCATTTTCTTGTAGCCCAGCAGAGGCACCACTTCCTGTCACAGTAGACAATGGGTAGTTGTCCTTCTAGCATACCTCCCAACATTTCAAATTGCCAAAGAGGGACACTTGTGTTTTAGGGGGTGTTGCTGGGGGCGTGGCTGGAGGGCAGGGCATTACCAAGAATTTTTAGGCTATTTCATGACCTATTGACACCTTCTTGTGAAACCTAATAAATGATTTAGAACAAGACCAAAGTATTTTATTTACACATACTAATTTATATACACATATACTGACATTCATACAAACACTAATGTGAGTTGTATTGCTGTAGAGCAATGTGATACACTTATATATACACCACACAATCTGATCTTCTAAAAAGAGGGACATCAGGGTGGGAAAGAGGGACAGAGGGATTTGGGTCTAAAAGAGGGACTGTCCCTCTTAAAGAGGGACACTTGGGAGGTATGTTCTAGTGTTTAGAACTCTGTGCTCTGGAGTCTTCATTCCAGAACTTTGCATTGTTCCAGAAGGGGTGGCCCAGGACATGGAACACACATTTAAATTCCAGGTCTGTCCTGAGCAATCTGGGATATGTGGTCCCCCTAAACAGTGCAGGCTTTCAGGATCTCCTCTCATAAGCATAGTGGTCCAGTCATTCTGATTGCTCTCACTTGTGTTTAATTAAGGAGACCCTGAAAACATTCACTGCTGGGGAGGGGCGACAACAGATTTGAGCTCCACTGCTATAAAGGACCCCGAAATGTATTTCATAACATTTGTGTATTTTGCATGCGTTTTCAGCTTTAAAGAGGAGTTATCACCTTTACAAGCTCCTCCGACCCTCGTGATAACATACCTCCCAAGTTTCCTTCTTTATGAAGGACAGTCCCTCTTTTTGAACCAAATCCCTCTGTCCCTCTTTCCCACCCTGGTGTCCCTCTTTTTAGGAGATCAGACTGTGTGGTGTGTATATAAGTGCATCACATTGCTCCACAGCAATAAAACTCATATATATTTGTATATACTTCAGTATATGTGTATATAAATTAGTCTATGTGATTAAAACACTTTGGTCTTGTTCTAAATAATTTATCCAGTTACACAAAGAGGTGTCAATAGGTCACACAATAACCTAAAAATACTCAGTAATGCCCTGCCTACTAGCCATGCCCCCAGGTACACCCCCTAAAACACAAGTGTCCCTCTTTGGCCATTTGAAATGTTGGGAGGCATGTGATATTCTGAATCTTCAAAGAATTTACAAGATTATCCCCTCTTTATCAATTTATTCCACTGCTCTAGTGGAACCTGGATCTAAGATTCAAGCCTAAGAAAGTTGGCAGAGGAGATTTTCTGGGCACTAGAGTAATTAAAGGGGACCTGTCACTTTATATCAAATATCTGATTCTAAAAGAGCTTTCAAAAGCACCTTTATTTTTTGTTAGCCATTATTTATTTCAAACAATTGCTTATTATATATTTGGATTTCTTTATTGGTCAGCATATACAAATAAGTTAGTTCTTCCTGGTAGGAAGTGATAGTTGGGATGGTGAGCAGTGTGGTAGTGGCTCTAGATTTGCACTACTTGACAAATAAATAAACAAAACTAAATATACAGAGCTGGGAACTCTCCGGATTTGCCACGGAGACTCTGTGTTTTGTAGTGATTTACTGGGTCACCGAGGAAAGAGGCTGATTTTCTGGTGGTGGGTTTTTTTTCTGAAACTGCCCCCTTCTGTTCCTTTCCACCCTGTTCCTCTTACTTTCCTCTCACATTTCCTCCTTCCCCGCCCTGTTATGGCTACTTCTCACCCACTTTCCGCCCACTTTATTTCACAGCCCATTAAGCCCCACCCCCACCTGTAATTAAGCCCTACCCCTTTTTGACATGAATCGCGTCATTCGTATCCACCCACTGGCACCACATGAGTCTAGAAAAAAAAGTTCCCAGGTATGTTAATACATCACAAACAATTTTTTTAAGTAAAAAAAAATGACCAACAAATACTGGCGATTTTCAAAATCAACTATTTGCAGCAATATAACAGTTCCACTGTATTTGATCGGTTTTATCAGACAGGTCAGAGAACAAAGCTCCGATGGAATGACTTTCCCTAAATCCTCAATCAAAAAATCTCGAAAACTAATGAAATGATTGAAAAACAAAAATAAGAAGGTATAAGTAGTTTGAATTGATACATTTAACCCTTCGAGTACCATAGGGATATCTTAGGTGGAAGTTCCACTTTAAAGGAATAGTAATACTTCATTTTATCTTTATTTTATTTTGTAGCACTAAAAAACATGAAGAACGATGTAAGTCTTATCTCTCAAACTTTTATGGTTTGAGAGATATTCACAAGCAGAGTTTCCCCTCCCACCCCTTTTACCTAGTGTAAGACATCTCTTCTCAGATGTGGAATCCAGTCCATAGACCAGACAGATAACAGAAGGGGACAATCTTCTTCCTATGAGAACAATGAAAGCCCTGCCCCCCTTTGACAAGTTTTTAAGGTTTTTCCCTTATCTTAATTGAAGATTGTCCCTCCCTGCAGTCTACCTAGGCACCTCCCTTCTGCTCTGGCTGAGCAGTGTTACACCAGTA
Organism: Rhinophrynus dorsalis; assembly: GCA_037306005.1. Taxonomy (NCBI): domain Eukaryota; kingdom Metazoa; phylum Chordata; class Amphibia; order Anura; family Rhinophrynidae; genus Rhinophrynus; species Rhinophrynus dorsalis. The sequence goes on from CM074727.1 coordinate 165,538,695, forward strand.
AAAGGGGCGGGAAGGGGATACTTTATCATTGAATTACTCTTGAACTACAACTCTGACAGAACTGAAATAACACTCTCCAAAGTCCAAATACTATGATGATTAATTGGAGCTGCTTTTATTATGAAACATTACTATCCCTTTAACACAGGGTATTCACAAATCTGTTTTTTCTGTGCTTCCAGCCCAAAGATCTGCACACGAGCTTCCAATGGTGGAGAGACAGGACATTGACAGCTGTTTGGTTTACGGTGGACAACAGATGATCCTCAGCGGACAGAACTTCACGTCAGAATCCAAAGTTGTATTTACAGAGAAAACGTCAGGTATTAAAGCACTTGACAAGACATTGAAATAACAGCCACTTTAATGTGATGTTAGGAGGCCAGAAAATATTTCTTCTATGGACCATATATGCAAAGAAATGGAGCAATTTTGAGGAGTTACATGGCTCTTTAAAGAGATAGTAATACTTAAAATGTAAAAAATATAAGTTGTAGGGTTTATCCCCCTGAGTAAAACAAGAGTACTCCCACTGCTGAAAGGTGTTTCATTCAAAAGTTATTAATTTTCAAAGTTGAATATTTTAGGTGCAATATCACAGTGGCCTGAAATTGTACAGTGGCGCTGTTGCTACACGATCCTATGGACAGCTCTGGTCCCGGGACCATAAATCTCCATAGGATGGTGTAGCAACAGCGCCACTGTACAATTTCAGGCCACTGTGATATTGCACCTAAAAAAATTCTTTGAAAATTAAGAACTTTTGAATTAAACACCTTTCAGCAGTGGGAGTACTCCTATTTTACTGAGGGGGATAAACCCTACAACATATATTTTTTTACATTTTAAGTATTACTATCCCTTTAAACCTTGAGTGCTAAAGATGTCTCCAATGTGAGAACTCTCTACTATTAACCATTTAAAGACCCATGACGGTCCTGGGACATCATGGGTTAGACGTGCAATAAGGACCCATGACGTGCCAGGAGTGTCATGGAATTTAGGGCACCCCACGTGGCTGCACGCCATTCTGGGAGCCCTGTGTTGGATCCCCTCCCCCTGAAAAAAAGCTCTGTGGTCCTCAAGTGGAGGCCGCAAGCATGTGCGGCCGGTGCTTAAGGGGTTAAAAGGCAGTAATGCTTTACTATGAAAAAATATTTGCCATACAGCTTTTCCTGCTCAGTAAAACAACGGTACTCCTGCTGCTGATATTCCATTTGAAAGTTATTGCAGCTCAGAACACTTTTTTAAATATTTTTTCATATTAAACTGCTACACTTTTTATTCTGGTCAACAGCTGGTGTTGTTGCTTTGTCTTAGTATGGAGATCCATAGTCACTGACTTGAGCTGTGAATGATAGCGCATTACAAAAAAAAAAGAATCAAAACAAAAACAAATACAAACAAACTTTATGGACACCAGTTTATGCTGTTTGATTAACCCTTTGAGTGCCAGAGTGGAAACCAAATGTATTGCAATGCAATGTGTTGGCTACCTCTCTGGCACTCACAGAGTTAAAAAAAGTTCCAGTTGAATAACGTTTGAACATAAAATCTTGCAGCAGCAGGCATACATTTATTTTGCACCTGATAAAACGCCTTAAAGGGATAGTAATACTTTGTTTTATCTTTATTTTATTTTGTAGGCATTAAAAAAACATGAAGAATGATGGTTTGAGAGATATTCACAAGCAAAGTTCCCCCTCCTGCCCCTTTTACCTAGTGTAAGCCATTTCTTCTCAGATGTGGAATCTGGTTGTAAGACCAGACAGATAACAGAAGGGGACAGTCTTCTTCCTATGAGAACAATGAATGCCCTGCCCCCCTTGACAAGTTTTTCAGGTTTTTCCCTTATCTTAATTGAAGATTGTCCCTCTCTGCAATCTACCTGGTCACCTCCCTTCTGATCTGGCTGAGCAGTGTTACATCAGTAAAAGGGTCGGGAGGGGGATACTTTGTCATTGAATTACTCTTGTACTACAACTCTGACAGAATTGAAATAACACTCTCCAAAGTCCAAATACTATGATGATTAATTAGAGCTGCTTTTATTATGAAATATTACTATCCTTTTAAAACAACATGTTTTTCATAAAACAAAGTTTATTGACTCCTTAAAAGCCCCAAAACATTGGCCATGTGTTCCTAAGTACTGCTATATTGCTTCAGTAGCTCAGGGCCCCAGGCCCCAGACGGTTGCCTGATCCTCTCTTTCTGTTGAAGAGTTGCATGAAGGCTGCTGTGGGCACTTAGAAGGACAAACGTACTTATTTCTCAAACCCCATAGTGTCAGTGAGTTGGAGCAGAGCCGAACTCCACTTTGGACAAAGGCGTTTGAGAAGTATTTGTTGTTTATGTTATGTTTAAGTTTTATGTTTACTGTTCCTTTAAATGGGTTGTGTTTATTTTCATTTGCTCCATGGAAGCTCTATGATCTTTGTACCAATGGGCAAGCACAGTGAGCTGGATTCTATTAAAAGTTATAAATGTATCACTGCTTTTAAAGGGATAGTATTGTTTCACAATTAAAGCAGCTCCAAATATTCTTCATAGTATTTGGACCATGGAGAGTGTTATTTCAATACTGTCAGAGTTGTAGTTCAAGAGTAATTGAATGATAAAGTATCCCCCTCCCGCCCCTTTTACCTAGTGTAATCCGCCTCCCCTCAGATGTGGAATCTGGTCTCTTGACCGGACAGGTCACATCAAGGGACAGTCTTCTTACTGTGATCATAAGGAAACCCTGCCCCCCCTTGACAGGTTTTTCAGGTATTTCCTTATGCTCACTGAAGATTGTCCCTCTCTGCAATCCATCTGGACAGTCTTGCTGCTCTGAGGTGAGCAGTGTTACCTCAGTAAAAGGGGCGGGAGGGGGATACTTTATCATTCAATTACTCTTGAACTACAACTCTGACAGTATTGAAATAACACTCTCCAAAGTCCAAATACTATGAAGATTAATCGGAGCTGCTGCTTTTGTGAAACATTACTATCCCTTTAACTAATAGTTTCTCCATAGTCTACAATAGAGTGTTTGAGATAAAATCACCTGCTATAGATTCCATCCCAGTAAGATCTCATTCTTTGTGCGATTGGGGCAGTGGTATATAATAATCTCTGATCTCCATATGGCATGGTCTCACTGTGTATATGACCTTAGAAGTCGAGTTGACTAACATACTGTGATGTCATTGGGATATCCCAGGAAAACATCGCAAAACAGGAAAAAAACTAAGTTCAATGATTAAGAAACAGAGAGTCGGCAAGTCAGTAACCATAGCTGTAACAAACTCTGCGAACAGGGGTGGAATCCAGTGTTTTGGAAGGTTTCCCCTCATGACAAAATGCATTGGAATGTTACAGATGGTAAGTTCTCTTTAGCAAACAGGCATCCACTATTCACCCCCTGGAGCTTCCTGGCACATTGCTCTGTATGGGGGCGCAGATGGCAGCCGGCCTGTTCCCTATTGTTCTTCTTAGAGACATAGTTGTTTAACCTCTTGGGTGCTGGGGAAGCCAATGCGTTGGCGGCATCTCCTGCATCCAAGGGGTTAAAGATCATATATACAAAATATTTTCCCAAAGAACTCTTTTGGACTGAGCTACAGAGAGGATAACCCAGCACCTGTTTGAAGCGAGGGAGAATAATACAAAGATTTGGCGCAGACAGAGAAATTCCCTGTTCCCTCTCTTACTCATAGTCTCCTTGTGACTCATACGAATAAGCAGGGCTCCCAGAATTCTCTTCTGCAGAGTATTATATTCACCAATGTGTGTGTGTGTTCGTGTTTGTGTGTGTTAGTATTTGTGTTTGTGTGTGTTTATGTGATTGCTTTGGTGTGTGTGTGTGTGAGTGTTTGTGTCTGTAAATGTATGGGTCTGTTTACGAATGTGTACGTATGTATGTGTGTGTATGTATGTATGTAAGTATGTATGTATGTATGTATCATTGTATGTATTATATATATTTAACAGGGCTCAAAATTTCCACTCTCCACTAGCCAATGGCGAGTGAAAATTTAACCCTGGCGAGTAGAAATTCAGCCCTGGTGGGTATGTTATGGCTTGCAGTGGCGCGTAACTTTTCATGTCTGGCTAGTAGCAAAGGACTTCAAGTTTTAAGCCCTGTATATAATATATAAATATTAACTCTTAATGTCTCCTTTGATATAGATTCTCAAAATTAAAGGGATAGTAATACTTCGTTTTAACTTTATTTTATTTTGTAGGCATTAAAAAAACATGAAGAACGATATAAGTCTTATCTCTCAAACCTTTATGGTTTAAGAGATATTCACAAGCAAAGTTTCCCCTCCCGCCCCTTTTACCTAGTGTAAGCCATCTCTTTTCAGATGTGGAATGCAGTCCATAGACCAGACAGATAACAGCAGGGGACAATCTTCTTCCTATGAGAACAATGAAAGCCCTGCCCCCCTTGACAAGCTTTTCAGGTTTTTCCCTTATTTTAATTGAAGATTGTCCCTCTCTGCAGTCTACCTGGGCACCTCCCTTCTGCTGTAGCTGAACAGTGTTACATCAGTAAAAGGTGCGGGAGGGGGACACTTTGCTTGTGAATATCTCTTAAACCATAAAGGTTTGAGAGATAAGACTTGTATCATCCTTCATGTTTTTTTAATGCCTACAAAATAAAATAAAGTTAAAAAGAAGTATTACTATCCCTTTAAGGCATGCCATGCAGTGGTTCTTGTATTAGCACTGAATTTCTTCCCCCACTCACTGATGATTAAGACTTTCAGTGCTAGGAAAGGTGGCCAATGCATTGCTGAGTAGTGTCAGTGAGTGGAGGAGGTAATGTAGGGATAAGACAGGAAGTCAGTGATAGGGGAGGTGGGTAATGCATTGCTGAGCAGTGTCAGTGAGTGGAGGAGGTAATGTAGGGATAAGACAGGAAGTCAGTGCTAGGGGAGGTGGGTAATGCATTGCTGAGCAGTGTCAGTGAGTGGGAGAGGTAATGTAGGGTAAGACAGGAAGTCAGTGCTAGGGGAGGTGTGTAATGCATTACTGAGCAGTGTCAGTGAGTGGGGGAGGTAATGTAGGGTAAGACAGGAAGTCAGTGCTAGGGGAGGTGGGTAATGCATGGTGAGGATGTCGGTGAGTGGTGGAGATAATGTAGGGATAAGACTGGAAGTCAGTGCTAGGGGAGGTGGTCAATGCATTGCTGAGCAATATCAATGAGTGGGGTACGTAATATAGAGATAAGATAGGAAGTCAGTGAAGGAGTAGGTGGGCAGTGCATTGCTGAGCAGCATCATTGAATGAAGGAAGTAATGCAGGGATAAGACAGGAAGTCAGTGCTAGGGGAGGTAGGCAATGCATTGCTGAGCAGTGTCAGTGAGTGGGAGAGGTAATGTACGGATAAGACAGGAAGTCAGTGCTAGGGGAGGTAGGCAATGCATTGCTGAGCAGTGTCATTGAGTGGGGAGGTAATGTAGGGTAAGACAGGAATTCAGTGCTAGGAGAGGTGGGCAATGCATTGCCGAGGATGCCAGTGAGTGGGTAGGTAATGTAGGGATAAGACAGGAAGTCAGTGCTAGGGGAGGTGGGCAATGAACTGCTGGAAAGTGTCAGTGAGTGGGGGAGGTAATGTAGGGATAAGACAGGAAGTGCCTTTACGGCATTCCGTAAATAGCATATACATCTAAATAACTCAAAGACTAATTTTCTAAATAAAAATGTATAATACAACATCTAATGCAAAATCATCAAAGTTGTTTTCAGGAGATAGGGTGCATTAAAGCACATTTATGCCTTCTCTGAGGAGAAATAAGTGCTGTTGGCTGGGGCTGCCTGCCTCGTAGTGGATTTTATTACCTCTGGCAGGCAGTGTGGTAGACAGAGCCCAGACTCCAGTCATCTAAGGGAGTGGAAAGCACCTCCTGGTGACTGCATTAACCCATTGAGGACAAAAGGGGTATACAACACATTGTGAAGCAATGTGTTGCGGTCCCTAGTGGTCCTTAAGGGGTTAATTTAATTTGCTAAATTTGTTTTTATGGAGCCAAAGAAAAGCGGAGTAATTGTAGCGCAAACCATCTGCGCTGGAGGGGACAAAGTAAACATTACCAAAATGCCCATTGATTTAAAGGGATAGTAATGTTTCATAATAAAAGCAGCTCTCATTAACCCTTTCCCGACAATGGACTTACCAGGTACGTGCCGCAAAAACTGTCACTTAGTGACAGAGGACGTACCTGGTAAGTCCCAGAAGTAGTACCGGAAGTCCAGGTCTCCGTGCGGCTGCACGCCATTCGGGGACTCCGGAATCATTTAGGGAATTTTTTTTTTCTATGACGGGCGTTAAGGTGGCTGTCACTAAGGGGTTAATCTTCATAGTATTTGGACTTTGGAGAATGTTATTTCAATCCTGTCAGAGTTGTAGTTCAAGAGTAATTCAATGACAAAGTATCCTCCTCCTGCCCCTTTTACTGATGTAACACTGCTCAGCCAGATCAGAAGGGAGGTGCCCAGGTAGACTGCAGAGAGGGACAATCTTCAATTAAGATAAGGGAAAAACCTGAAAAGCTTGTCAAGGGGGGCAGGGCTTTCATTGTTCTCATAGGAAGAAGATTGTCCCCTGCTGTTATCTGTCTGGTCTATGGACTGCATTCCACATCTGAGAAGAGATGGCTTACACTAGGTAAAAGGGGCGGGAGGGGAAACTTTGCTTGTGAATATCTCTCAAACCATAAAGGTTTGAGAGATAAGACTTATATCGTTCTTCATGTTTTTCTAATGTCTAAAATATAAAATAAAGATAAAACAAAGTATTACTATCCCTTTAATTGCAGGGTTGAATTTAGGGCCTAATTTTCCTGAGCTGAAAGTCTCATGACGGCCCTATTCTAGTGGAAAGACCATCACTGGGAACTCTCAGGCACTGACCCTGGGACTCACGGTTAACCCTTTGAGTGCCACAGGGGTACGCAAAGCATTGCAGAGCAATGTGTTGTGTACCCTCTGGCACTCAAAGGATTAAGAGACATATCTCAGGGTGAAGGACCAAATTCTCAGGGTGAGAAAGGCCAATATCACCTACTAACCGATCTCAATCAGTTACCTGCTTCTTTAGTATATACATGGATGTCATTTCATACAGAAAGGCAAAGGAAGAAGTCCTGCTTGTCTGTGTATGTACAATTAGGAGACTGGGAGGGTAAAAAGTATACCTTTATTGGCTAAGTGTGTGACTATAGGATGCTAGGAGGTTCATCAGCTTCATTTGCGCGCAGTACTTTGTGGTATGTAGTAATATATCTAAACTATACAGAAAGGCAGAGAGAGAAGTCCTGCTTGTCTGCTTATATACAGTCAGTGATATCTCTGTCATACAGAAAGGCAGAGAGAGAAGTCCTGCTTGTCTGCTTATATACAGTCAGTGATATCTCTGTCATACAGAAAGGCAGAGAGAGAAGTCCTGCTTGTCTGCTTATATACAGTCAGTGATATCTCTGTCATACAGAAAGGCAGAGAGAGAAGTCCTGCTTGTCTGCTTATATACAGTCAGTGATATCTCTGTTATACAGAAAGGCAGAGAGAGAAGTCCTGCTTGTCTGCTTATATACAGTCAGTGATATCTCTGTCATACAGAAAGGCAGAGGGAGAAATCCTACTTGTCTATGTATTTACAATCAGTGATATCTCTATGTTATACAGAAAGGCAGAGGGAGAAGTCCCGCTAGTCTGTGTATGTACAATCAGTGATATCTGTGTGTGTGTACAGTCAGTGATACTTTTGTCATACGGAAAGGCAGAGAGAGAAGTATTGCTAGTCTGTGTACGTACAATCAGTGATATCTCTATGTTATACAGAAAGGCAGAGGGAGAAGTCCTGCTAGTCTGTGTATTTACAATCAGTGTTATCTCTAAGTTATACAGAAAGGTAGAGGGAGAAGTCCTGCTAGTCTGTGTATTTACAATCAGTGATATCTCTAAGTTATACAGAAAGGAAGAGGGAGAAGTATTGCTAGTCTGTGTATTTACAATCAGTGATATCTCTATGTTATACAGAAAGGCAGAGGGAGAAGTATTGCTAGTCTGTGTATTTACAATCAGTGATATCTCTATTTTATACAGAAAGGCAGAGAGAGAGAAGTCCTGCTTGTCTGTGTATGTACAATCAGTGTTATCTCTATGTTATACAGAAAGGCAGCGGGAGAAGTCCTGTTAGTCTGTGTCTATATAATCAGGGATATCGCTGTGTGTGTGTACAATCAGTGAAATCTCTGTCATACAGAAAAGGCAGAGGGAGAAGTCCTGTTGTCTGTGTATTTACAATCAGTGATATCTCCAAGTTATACAGAAAGGCAGAGAGAGAAGTCCTGCTAGTCTGTGTATGTACAATCAGTGATATTTCTATGTTATACAGAAAGGCAGGGGGAGAAGTCTTGCTAGTGTAAGAAGCTATTCCTTTAATAGAAAATACAATCAGTGATACCTCTAAGTTATACAGAAAGGTAGAGGGAGAAGTCCTGCTATTCTGTGTATGTACAATCAGGGATGTCTCTGTGTGTGTGTACAGTCAGTGATACTTCTGTCATACAGAAAGGTAGCGGGAGAAGTCCTGCTTGCCTGCAAAACTTTAAGGGTTAATATTTCAAAGATTTGAGGGTTGATTGATTTTGAAAGTCCCCAGGTACTGAAAGGGTGTATAACGTACTGTAGATACAGTGTAGATGATGGCAAAATACAGCATTCACGGGGCTTGTTTAAAAATTAACTCAGTATTTATTCAAAGCTTCAGTCAATAATAAGTTGTGACTCTTCTTGTGTTTCATTGTGGCTTGCTCACAACCAATGAGAATGGGCCTATTGTTTTCACTGGGCCTGGGGCCTGCAGGTGCCGCTCCGTCAGCCATCTTGCTAATCTGGGGCTTTTAACCTCTTGAATGCTAGAAAGGTCTTGAAGCAATGTGTTGGAGACCCCTCTAGCATTCAAGGGGTTAAATGACAACATTTAAGTGAAATGCCATTTGTATCTGTCCCTTATGTATTAACCCTTTGAGTGCCAGGGGGCATCCAATGCACTGCTCCACAAAAATATTTTAGCATTCAGGTTGTTAAATGTCCAATTTAAATCAGTGTTAAAGGGATAGTAATGGTTGTTTATAAAAAAAGTTTAATATTGTAGGTATTAAAAATATTAATCCAATGATTTATGTCCCATCTCTCAAATATGTATAGTTCATAGCTCAACATTTCAAATTGACAAAGAGGGACAGTTGTGTTTTAGGGGGTGTTGCTGGGGGCGTTGCCTGTGGGTGGAGCATTACCGAGAATTTTTATGCGATTTCACGACCTATTGATACCTCCATGTGTAACCTAATACATGATTTAGATCAATAAAGTGTTTTATTTACACAGACTAATGTATAAATACACATATACTGATGTTTATACTAAGAAGAATGTGAGTTTTATTGCTGTGGAACAATGTGCTACACTTATATATACACCTTACAGTCTGATTTCCTAAACACAGGGACACCAGGGTGATATACTTATATACACACCACACAGTCTGATCTCCTAAACACAGGAACAGCAGGGTGATACACTTATATACACACCACACAGTCTGATCTCCTAAACACAGTGACACCAGGGTGATACACTTATATACACACCACACAATCTGATCTCCTAAACACAGGGACACCAGGGTGATACACTTATATACACACCACACAGTCTGATCTCCTAAACACAGGGACATCAGGGTGACACACTTCTATACACACCTCACAGTCTGATCTCCTAAAAAGAGGGACATCAGGGTGGGAAAGAGGGACAGAGGGATTTGGGTCTAAAAGAGAGACACTTGGGAGGTATGATAGTTTGAGAGATATAAGCTTATAAAGGTCCCCCCTCCCTCCCCTCTCATAGACATCAGTGCTGTAGCTGACAGAAGGAGATCCTGGTCCCGGGACCAGACGGAGGCTGTGCAGCACAGTCGAAATAGCGTTATCTAGAAAGAAATACTTCATTGGAACGGTCTACAAAAGTATGCCTGCAAAGCTAGTGCTGATGCCTAGTTCTGAGAACTACGCTGATCTGCACCATCTGCTCAGGACGATGGTCTCTGTAGTCCAACAGTAGCTGGAGAAACACAGGTCTTTCAGCTCTGCTATAGACTATTAACTAAAGTTGATGACGTATTTAGAGTTTATTAGAAAATCTGAGTCCCTAACCCAAAAAAAGCCTACTCCTCAAACTATGTGGTTGTGCTTGCCTCAAATTACGGATTTTTGGCAGGATGTAATCATAGTGACATTCATGGTTCATGGAAACATACATATAATTTCCAGGTACTTGTGGTATCGGTCCACTCCATCTGCTTTTATGGGCCAAAATAATTTCTCTCTCTGTGGGTGGCAGGATCATTAAAGGGACCTTTATCGCCTAAAAAGTACTTTAGTGATTTTGAAAGAGGTTTCAGAATAACCTATATGTTGCATTAGCCATTTTTTACTTAGAAAACTAGTTCTAGAGTTACTTAGATTGACAGATTATGGTAATTAAGGAATGCTGCGCAGGCACTTCCTGTCTTAGCTCTGTCATCTTCCCCACTTAGTGACACTCATAGGCATACCTCGGAACGCTCTGGATTTGCCCTGTAGACTCCGGTTTTGACAGTGTTTTACTGGGTCCCTGGAGCAGAGGCCGATTATCCAGAAGTGGGGAGTTTTTTCAGAAACTCTACCCACTTCTCCTCCTTCCCAGCCTGTTCCTCCCACTTCCCTCCCTCCTTCCCCACCTTGTTCCTCCTTCCCCACCTTGTTCCTCCCACTTTCCGCCCACCACGCTTCTCCCACTTCCCACCCGCTTGAGAAGTTCCTCCTTCCCCACCTTGTTCCTCCTACTTCCTGGCCACCTTTCTTCTCCCACTTCTCACCCACTTGAGAAGTTCCTTCTTTCCCACCTTGTTCCTCCCACTTCCCACCCACTTGAGAAGTTACGTCTTCCCCACCTTGCTTCTCCCACTTCCCACCCACTTGAGAAGTTCCGTCTTCCCCACCTTGCTTCTCCCACTTCCCACCCACTTGAGAAGTCCCGTCTTCCCCACCTTGCTTCTCCCACTTCCCACCCACTTGAGCAGTTCCGTCTTCCCCACCTTGCTTCTCCCACTTCCCACCCACTTGAGAAGTTCTGTCTTCCCCACCTTGCTTCTCCCACTTCCCACCCACTTGAGAAGTTGCGTCTTCCCCACCTTGCTTCTTCCATTTCCCACCCACTTGAGAAGTTCCTTCTTTCCCACCTTGCTTCTCCCACTTCCCACCCACTTGAGAAGTTCCTTCTTTCCCACCTTGCTTCTCCTACTTCCCACCCACTTGAGAAGTTCCGTCTTCCCCACCTTGCTTCTCCCACTTCCCACCCACCTGAGAAGTTCCGTCTTCCCCACCTTGCTTCTCCCACTTCCCACCCACTTGAGAAGTTCCGTCTTCCCCACCTTGCTTCTCCCACTACCCACCCACTTGAGAAGTTCCGTCTTCCCCAACTTGCTTCTCCCACTTCCCACCCACCTGAGAAGTTCCGTCTTCCCCACCTTGCTTCTCCCACTTCCCACCCACTTGAGAAGTTCCGTCTTCCCCACCTTGCTTCTCCCACTTCCCACCCACCTGAGAAGTTCCGTCTTCCCCACCTTGCTTCTCCCACTTCCCACCCACTTGAGAAGTTCCGTCTTCCCCACCTTGCTTCTCCCACTTCCCACCCACTTGAGAAATTCCGTCTTCCCCACCTTGCTTCTTCCATTTCCCACCCACTTGAGAAGTTCCTTCTTTCCCACCTTGCTTCTCCCACTTCCCACCCACTTGAGAAGTTCCTTCTTTCCCACCTTGCTTCTCCTACTTCCCACCCACTTGAGAAGTTCCGTCTTCCCCACCTTGCTTCTCCTACTTCCCACCCACTTGAGAAGTTCCTTCTTTCCCACCTTGCTTCTCCCACTTCCCACCCACTTGAGAAGTTCCTTCTTTCCCACCTTGCTTCTCCTACTTCCCACCCACTTGAGAAGTTCCGTCTTCCCCACCTTGCTTCTCCTACTTCCCACCCACTTGAGAAGTTCCTTTTTCCCCACCTTGCTTCTCCCACTTCCCACCCACTTGAGAAGTTCTGTCTTCCCCACCTTGCTTCTCCCACTTCCCACCCACTTGAGAAGTTCCGTCTTCCCCACCTTGCTTCTCCTACTTCCCACCCACTTGAGAAGTTCTGTCTTCCCCATCTTGCTTCTCCCACTTCCCACCCACTTGAGAAGTTCCGTCTTCCCCACCTTGCTTCTCCCACTTCCCACCCACTTGAGAAGTTCCGTCTTCCCCACCTTGCTTCTCCCACTTCCCACCCACTTGAGAAGTTCCGTCTTCCCCACCTTGCTTCTCCCACTTCCCACCCACCTGAGAAGTTCCGTCTTCCCCGCCTTGCTTCTCCCACTTCCCACCCACTTGAGAAGTTCCGTCTTCCCCGCCTTGCTTCTCTCATTTTCCACCCACTTGAGAAGTTCCTTCTTTCCCACCTTGCTTCTCCCACTTCCCACCCACTTGAGAAGATCCTCCTTCCCCACCTTGCTTCTCCCACTTCCCACCCACTTGAGAAGTTCCGTCTTCCCCGCCTTGCTTCTCCCACTTCCCACCCACTTGAGAATTTCCTTCTTCCTCACCTTGCTTCTCCTACTTCCCACCCACTTGAGAAGTTCCGTCTTCCCCACCTTGCTTCTCCTACTTCCCACCCACTTGAGAAGTTCCGTCTTCCCCACCTTGCTTCTCCTACTTCCCACCCACTTGAGAAGTTCCTTTTTCCCCACCTTGCTTCTCCCACTTCCCACCCACCTGAGAAGTTCCGTCTTCCCCACCTTGCTTCTCCCACTTCCCACCCACTTGAGAAGTTACGTCTTCCCCACCTTGCTTCTCCCACTTCCCACCCACCTGAGAAATTCCGTCTTCCCCACCTTGCTTCTCCCACTTCCCACCCACTTGAGAAGTTCCGTCTTCCCCACCTTGCTTCTCCCACTTCCCACCCACTTGAGAAATTCCATCTTCCCCACCTTGCTTCTTCCATTTCCCACCCACTTGAGAAGTTCCTTCTTTCCCACCTTGCTTCTCCCACTTCCCACCCACTTGAGAAGTTCCTTCTTTCCCACCTTGCTTCTCCTACTTCCCACCCACTTGAGAAGTTCCGTCTTCCCCACCTTGCTTCTCCTACTTCCCACCCACTTGAGAAGTTCCTTTTTCCCCACCTTGCTTCTCCCACTTCCCACCCACTTGAGAAGTTCTGTCTTCCCCACCTTGCTTCTCCCACTTCCCACCCACTTGAGAAGTTCCGTCTTCCCCACCTTGCTTCTCCTACTTCCCACCCACTTGAGAAGTTCTGTCTTCCCCATCTTGCTTCTCCCACTTCCCACCCACTTGAGAAGTTCCGTCTTCCCCACCTTGCTTCTCCCACTTCCCACCCACTTGAGAAGTTCCGTCTTCCCCACCTTGCTTCTCCCACTTCCCACCCACCTGAGAAGTTCCGTCTTCCCCACCTTGTTCCTCCCACTTCCCACCAACTTGAGAAGTTCCGTCTTCCCCGCCTTGCTTCTCCCACTTCCCACCCACTTGAGAAGTTCCGTCTTCCCCGCCTTGCTTCTCCCATTTTCCACCCACTTGAGAAGTTCCTTCTTTCCCACCTTGCTTCTCCCACTTCCCACCCACTTGAGAAGATCCTCCTTCCCCACCTTGCTTCTCCCACTTCCCACCCACTTGAGAAGTTCCGTCTTCCCCGCCTTGCTTCTCCCACTTCCCACCCACTTGAGAATTTCCTTCTTCCTCACCTTGCTTCTCCTACTTCCCACCCACTTGAGAAGTTCCGTCTTCCCCACCTTGCTTCTCCTACTTCCCACCCACTTGAGAAGTTCCGTCTTCCCCACCTTGCTTCTCCTACTTCCCACCCACTTGAGAAGTTCCGTCTTCCCCACCTTGCTTCTCCCACTTCCCACCCACTTGAGAAGTTCCGTCTTCCCCACATCAGGGAGAGGGGAACTTTGAAAGAGGATATCTCTCAAACCATAAAGGTTTGAGAGATGGCACTGGGGGCATTTAATTTTTTTAAGGACTACAAGATTGAGTATAGTTAAAGGGATAGTAATACTTAAATTTAAAGTTTACCCCTCCTACCCCTTTTGTGTACATTAACGCTCAAGCTGTCAGACTTAGATTCTGGTCTGCGGACCGGATGGAGCATCTGGAGAGACTCGGATTCTCGTCTGCAGATCGGACGGAGCATCTGGAGAGCCGAAATAGGAGTGGATACCAAGGAAATCTTCATGACGATGGTCTACTGCCTCAAACCATGCCCACTTTGTAGACCTTCGCCATGAAGACTTCCTGACAGCTTGAGAGGTGACGTACATAAAATGGGCGGGAGGGGAACACTTTAAAATGCAATTGCTCCTAAACTATGAAAGTTATGTGAAAAATACATAGATGGATTTGTTTATTTCTTTAAAGGAGCAGTAAACTTTTTTTTATGAAAACATATAATTTACAGAGCATTTCCTGCTGAATAAAACAAGGTCACTCCCATCACTGTCAGGTGTTTTATTAACAATTTATAGCAGTTTAAATAATCAGGAAGTGAATTTACTGTGTTTACTTCCTGATAGTTCTAACTGACAGGAAGTGAATTTACTGTTTACTTCCTGATAGTTCTAACTGACAGGAAGTGAATTTACTGTGTTTACTTCCTGATAGTTCTAACTGACAGGAAGTGATAGGCAGTTTCTATCACATTCTATGGAGAACTGTATGTCTCTGACTTTCCTCTTCATTAGAATCTAACAGGAAATATAATTAGAATTTGACCACTAGAGGGCGCTGCTAATGTAAGAAAACATAGGTTTAGACTGTAATAACTCTGGAAATATAAATCTCTCAGCAGTGGGAGTACCCTTATTTTACTCAATAGGAAAATCCCTACAATATATATTTTTTCATAAAAAAAGTTTACTGCTCCTTTAATACATACAATATCATTGCCTGAAAAATGAAGTATTACTATCCCTTTAACCATCTGAGTGCCAGAGAAGTATCCCACTCATTGCAATGCGTTGGATATCTGTCAGCACTCAAAGGGTTACATCTGTTACTGTTAGCCTCACTGATTGCATGTTAAGACCAAAGTATATTACTGTCCTTCACAAATCAGAGCTTTGTTGCTCATCACTGGAAGGATTTTCCCCTCTGTGTAGTGACTAATTACAAATTTACTTTTAATATGAGATTTTGATTTGAAAGAGTATGAGGTTAAGCCTGGAGGAACCCATGATTAACAAAAAATAAACAAAAGTCTCAGTTATCATTTGCATGAGTAGATTTATTGTGCCAGCAACATATACCCACAGATGTACAAGGCATGCAATACTTTAAATGGATAGCAATGTTTCACAGTAAAAGCAGCTCCAATTATTCTTCATAGTATTTGGGCCATAGAGAGTGTTATTTCAATACTGTCAGAGTTGTAGTTCAAGAGTAATTGAATGATAAAGTTTCCCCCTCTCGCCCCTTTTACTGATGTAACACTGCTCACCTCTGAGCAGCAAGACTGTCTGGATGGATCACAGAGAGGAACAATCTTCAGTAAGCATAAGGAAAAAACTTATGGAAAAAACTTATGCTCACAGTGTGCTCACAGTAAGAAGATTGTCCCTTGCTGTGACCTGTCTGGTCCCAGGACCAGATTCCATATCTGGGGGAGGTGGCTTATACTAGGTAAAAGGGGTGGGAGGGGGATACTTTATCATTCATTTACTCTTGAACTACAACTCTGACAGTACTAAAATAACACTCTCCATGGCCCAAATACTATGAAGATTAATTGGAGCTGCTTTTATTTTAAAACATTAATATCCCTTTAATGGAAGTATATAGTCATATTTATAAAAATGGTGCAAAGCGGAAATATGCGTTAAAATGGCTGTAACAGTGTTATTTAGTTATACAGGTAAGAACTCCAGTTTAAGAGAACTGAATGCCGTGTAGTACACCTTTTTGCAAAATGGAGTAATGACGTTTGTAAAAAGTTGCTCAGCAAATTTATAAAGAAATGTCACCCCTTTTACCTAGTGTAAGCCACCTCCCCTCAGATGTGGAATCTTGAGACCAGACAGATCACAGCAAGGGACAATCTTCTTACTGTGAGAACAATTAAAACCCTGCCACCCTTGACAGGTATTTCCCTTATACTCAATGAAGGTTGTCCCTCTCTGCAAGCCATCTGGACACCACCTTTTTGTTCTGAGATGAGCATTGTTACATCAGTAAAAGGGATGGGAGGGGGATACTTTATCATTCAATTACTCTTGAACTACAACTCCAACAGTATTGAAAGAACACTCTCCATGGCCCAAATACTTGTCACGGTGTACAGGCAAATGAAGTCAGCCAGAACCACAGGTCAGAACCATTGTGGGTAGTCAGTCAAGCTGGGGTCATACACAGAGCGAGTAGTAGGCCAGAGCCACACGTCAGAACCAATGTGGGTAGTCAGACAAGCTGGGGTCATACACGGAGCGGATTCTCAGATATGGCATGAGTCACAACGGAGCACAAAACACAATAGCAGTAACACCACATCAGGGCAATGACTCCTAGGAGTTTATAATGGAGCAGAAGGAGGCGGGACCCAATTAGGCCACCCAGAATAGGCCCATAAATGGGTGTCCGTGCTAGTGCCTGTTACCTGATGTAGCAATGAGGAAGAGGCCGGAGGCCATGCTGGCCGGTGGCCATACAGAGGTAAGGAAGCACAGGATAGCCCAAGGGAAACTGTGATAATACTATGACTATTAATTGTAGCTGCTTTTATTTTGAAACATTACTATCCCTTTAAGAACAGGTTATACCTGGAGTTAAGATTTAATCAATAAATCTGCGTCTATTTTTTTGTGCAATTAGGACATTTCTTTACACATGTGCTGTAATTCTTATTTGGACAAGAAAAATTCTACTCTACTTTTAAAAAAAAGTCAACTGACTGGAGTTAGCACCGGACGGATCGCAGTGAGGGACAATCGTCATGCAGTATGTATAAGGAAAACCCCGCCCCCCCATGAAGGAGGGTAAGATTTTACTTATGCTTACTGAAGATTGTCCCTCGCTGCGCTCCATCCAGACCGGCTTGGAGAGGCAGAGTGACACAGGGAAAAAGGGCAGGAGGTTGATCCTTTCTCATTCAATTGCGGTTGAACTACAAGACTGATAATATTGAAATACAGAGCTATGTGGGACAACTATTATGAAAAAGAACTGGAGATGCATTTTGTTTCAAATATTACTGTCACTTTAAGTAAGAGTTCCGTCTTGCTTATTCATTTCTGCAAATATATTCTACTGCCTAGAATTTATCTTCCAATAACTCTTCCCTGATTGTTCTCACGGTTTAGTTAGGAATAAATTGCCTTTCTTCAGCATATACAGAGTCAGTTGGATTAATGTAACGCAGGCAGTTTCTCCAGTGTTTGATGATGTGATTCTCACTAATTCTTTACACTTGTCTTATTCATGCTTAATGCATTACGCATTTCGTGGCTCAGATTCTCAGGATTTCTTAATCCCATTGTTTTAGATTCAGAATTGCTTTTGCAAACCCGTGATTTGCTCCATTTGTAATATTCTTTCCCTTTGGAGAGTTTTTGCTTTCAACACATTTATAAAACTTAATTCAGCATTCACTGAAAACATATTCCATTTTGTGAGCCTGCAAAATGCATTTTCTTTTTTTTTAATTTGCCATATATTTTTAGTGAATTATGGAAATATAGATTTTGTATATACCACAGAGAGATTGCATGAGAACCTGTCAATGGACTCAGTAGTGATCACAGTTTATTCACTGTGCAATATACTGCACATATTAATCTTAACCATTTAAAGTGTTAGTAATATCCCCCCCAAAATGCAAAAAAAGTATCTCTCAAACCGCTATGGTTTAAGAGATAAAGGCGTTTAAAGTTCACTGTTTCCTACTGACAGCTGTAAAGCTGTCAGCAGGAGATTCGTGTCAGTCGACACGGAGGCGCTCGAGAAGTGCCGAGATCTCGTTACTTACAAGGAATCCGTTCATTGGAATGGCCTAAAATGTGTGCCTGGTGTCAGCAGGAGATTCGTGTCGGTCGACATGGAGGCGCTTGAGAAGTGCCGAGATCTCCTTACTTACAAGGAATCCCTTCATTGGAGTAGTCTAAAACGTGTTCAGGCTTTAGTCCATTCCAATGAAGGGATTCCTTGTAAGTAACGAGATCCCGGCACTTCTCAAGCGCCACCGTGTCGACCGACATGAATCTCCTGCTGACAGCTTTACAGCTGTCAGTAGGAGACATTGAACTTTAAACGCCTGTATCTCTTAAACCATAGTGGTTTGAGAGATACTTTTTTTTGCATTCAGCTCAGCTTTTTAAGCTCTTCCAAATGCAAAAAAGTTTTTTTTGGACATTACTAACACTTTAAGAACCAAAAGGTTTGTGTATGCTGCCTGATTCAATCTGTAAAAACTGCCAGCAACTGTCATATCTGCCCCCTTGGTCATAACGTTCAGGGCTAAGTGCTGCGTACACTTGTGAAGCGCTGCGTACACTTGTGGCGCTATATAAATAAACATATTCATTCATTCATTCATTCAATTGAGCAAAGACACAAGGGCAAAATTCATAGGGCCATTCGAATTTTCTGGCATAAGCAACACACCAACCCTCCATTAATATTGCATTGCATTGCATTGATGTGGCCTTCAATGTGTGCGCGCAGGAGAACAGAACTAACATGCAGACAGTTATAATTTATAGCAACATATCTTCTATTTAAAATGTATTTTCAGATGGTCAACAGATTTGGGAGATGGAAGCTACAGTGGACAAAGATAAGAGCCAACCCGTAAGTATACTACTAAAATTTATATATGTTGTTTAAGCCAAGACCACACCAGGACAGAGAGCTTTAACCGTCTTAGTGCCAGTGCGGAGCAATGCATTGCGTACCTCTCTGGCGCTCAAAGGGTTAATCTCTTTGAGGCTTGAGGTGCCTCAGTGCATTTGAGATGTCTACTTTCATCTGAGAGAAAATAAATAATAAACCTTTATGTTACTAGAATGGAAACCAATGGTTTGCTTTGAAAAGTGATGGCGAACGTACCCTGCCGGCACTCAAAAGGTTAAAACGGAACTATCACCCCCAAATAAAGTCCCCCCCAATAATTAGTCATATAGCGATAAGCATAGGAATAGTAGTATTATCCAGAATAAATACAGCATTATTAAGAAATCCTACTTTTTCTGAGACTGACGGCCAGTCATCAGCACAGACATCTTGCCTTAGAGACATCTGCACTCCTGCGCTGTACATCCCAGTCTCCTCTAGGAGGCGCTGCATTGTACCTTAAGGTAACAGGAAGTGACTGACAGCACAGATGCCTCTAAAGCAAGAAGCCTGCCCGTCAGTCTCAGAAGAGGTAGGATTTCTTATTAACCTACGCTGGATAATACTACCATTTCTAAGGTTATCGCTATATGACTAATTATTGGGGGACTTTATTTGGGGTGACAGTTCAGCTTTAACCCCATCGTGACGATGGACTTACCAGGTACGTCATGCAAAAATGTCACTTAGTGACAGATGACGTACCTGGTAAGTCCAGGAAGTCATTCGCTAGAATAGGAAAAAAAAAAAAAACATCGTTAAGTGCCGGCCACGTGCGTGCGTTGCCGGTCACTAAGGGGTTAAATGCTTTAAATGCTTTTGCGGAAGTCATTTCTGGGTATTTAATTTTCTTCCCTGTCAGTTCCAAACCCATAAAGTGAAAACTCTGTCCTCTTTCCATTCTGGCTGTACATTAGTAAACTGTTGCCAGGGTTGAATGCGCATCTCAGGCTCTTCTACACAAAACACAAGAGGCTCCCTTAGCCCCGCCCATAGTCAGTCCTCCTCATAACCTTCAGTCCCACCCACTCTTGTCTAGCCCAGAAGCATTTCACATGTCAGAGGTACAGGGTTTGATTCTCAAAATAAACAGGCCACAACTTGGAGAGAACAGGCCACAACTTTATTTATATCCTTAATATAACATTTTCTTCCACATGATAATTAATAATTATCAGAACTGACAGTCCTTGCCAATGAACAGTGGTTAATCCAAGCATGGACAAATTGCCTGGGCTCATGCTAAAATACCAATATCCTTCCACTTCTTATACTGTCTTCCCAAATTACGCCATTGGCCATCCACCTAGGGTGACCACACATCTTGGAATGCCCAGGACTGTCCCTTATTGGGGGTCTGTGTCCCGCGTCCCGGGTCACCCCCCACAGGGACAACAAAGAGTCCCGGAATGGAGCAACATGCACCAGTCCAGCCAGCCAATGAGATGTATTTGCTATGTGGTCCTCACTGGCTGGCTGAGCCAGCCAATGAAGACCATATAATAAATACATTTCATTGGCTGGCTGGACTGGTACGTAGGAGACAGCTGGAGTGGAGCAGGTATGCTGGCGCAGCAAGTGAGACCCACAGCTGAGGCTCCAGCTGGCACTGACCATCTTTCTGAGGCTGACACAGAGTAAGAGTTGCCACTGGGGAACTGCCCTGTGGTACAGTTGGTACAGTCCAGAATTACTTAATTTCTGCTCAGTGCAGGAGACTCTGTATCTGGTGCAGGGGGAATGGGATTGAGACGGACACTCCCACAACTCCAAAAAGTGGGTGTGACCAGTTCAGCTACGGATCCAATAAACAGCCTAGATTCTACTACAGATGATGGGAGGGATGCACTAAGGGGTGATAAACATGAGATAACTTCTCCAGTTTCTATGGTATTCTATGGAGCCAATGCACTAAGATTTCTCCAACTTGAGAGATCTTAGTACATACACCCTATACAATAATATAGGAATTGGAGAAGTGATATCACTGGAGATGTAATCTCCACTTTATCACCTACTTAGTGCATCTCCCCCATTAAATGTTATCACAGGCTGTAGTTAACTGATTCCCTTTGAAGGCCACAGAGAAATTTGTATCTGTAAAGCTCGATAAAGTTACCAACCACAGTGGAATCCACGCCACAGTTAGCCACCCCTAGGCTGTTAAAGGGTTAGTAATGGTTGA